>BQNB010109331.1:7063-22775 GCA_026074375.1 Tanacetum coccineum
TGTAGTTCTTTCACAAAGCACACATCCTCAAAATCTAACTTTCCTGTTTTTATTTTACCTTTACCAGTTATGTAACCTTTACTTCCTCTAAAAGCAACAGGGCCACCATTAAAGTATTGATATTCAGCAAGGTATGCCTTGTTTCCAGTCATGTACCTGGAACATCTACTATTAACAATCCCTTTGTTCTATAAAGCTCTTTGTGGATAATCCTGCACATTAAATAAGAGATATTAGTTTCTCTTAGGGACCCAAGTATTTTTGGGCTTGGGTCTGCCTAGTGGATCTTTGAAAGGAACACAATTTCTAGAACTCGATCCACCATTGTATTTGGAGACTTTGTTCCTGTAATGTCTTTTATGTCTCCAATTACATCCTACTGAGGGCTTAACATCAGTTTCCCTTTTGGTCTAGCATTATTCACAATAGGCTTAACAGTATTAACTTTCCTAGCAACATTAGTTGGTACTGCCTGTCTGTTAAAATTATGCCTAGTAGTATTAACTGTGTTAGTACCGCTAGTTCTAGCAGTATTAAATGTGTTAGTACCGTTAGTTCTAGTAGTATTAACTTGAATCTTGCCAGTTCTAGTTAGTACTGCTTTTGGAACAAATTGGTTTTGATGATTCACTCTTTGCACATTGTTCCATACCGGCCTAATCTCCCTTTGACCAGACCCCTTACTCATCCTATTGTTTAATTCAGCTTGTTTAGCCATCCTTTTCTCATGGAAATCACAATCTCTAATAAGATAGCTAAAACTTCCATATACAAAACATGCCTTTTTGGTAAAACCATATCCCAAACCCATTTTTTCAGCCATTAAACCACTACAATCCTTTTTGTCAGGTTTAGGACTCTGACTACATGTGTTTTGTTCTTTAACAGTTTGCCTAGGAGTTTTTACATGCTTAACAATATTAATAAAAGCAAAACTAGGTGTTTCCTGTTCTTTTGTGGGTAGAGACACATGTTCATCTTCACTAAATAGTCAGATAGTGAAGATGAACATGTTCTTTGCTAAATAGGAGCATCAGACCAAACTTTAGGTTGACTTACTACTTTGGGTTCATTGAAAACTGGTTCAGGCATAGATTCATGTGTTTCTTCACTACAATTGGATTCATAAGTATTAAAGTCACTGCTCCTAGCATCAGATTCACTGCTCCTAGGTTTAGATTGCTTTGGACCATATGTAAATTATGAGTCATCTATTTCTTTATCAGGTCCAGAAGGGATGTAGATCCCTGTCATGGAAGGGGGAACTTAGCATTCATGCCCCTCTGCATATCTATCATTCACAGGACTATCTTCTATATCACTTGTCCTACTAACAAACACACTTTGGAAAACTTCATTTTCATAACTTAAAACACCTTTATTCAGTTGATCACTATACCCAAGTCCAGCCTTATCCCTAGCACTCATCTGACTATTTAACAAAATATTAAGTTTTTTAGAAGAGTTGTGCCATTTTTCTACTTTAGCTTTTAATTCTTCTTTTTCTTTTTTAGCTTTTTCCAATAGTTTCATATGGTATGTAAGGACATCAGTTTTATCATCTAAGTCAATTTTCATAAACCTTATCTTTTCCTCATACCAAAGTTGACTTTGTTGATGAGAAACTAATTATGCTTCAACTTTCTTTAAAGCTTGAGTTTATGCATGTATTTCTATACTGGCATCTCCAAGTTGTTCCCTCTGTTCATCATATAATTTTTTAAGTTTAGCATAAGACTCTTTACATTCTTTTGAACAAGAAGTTACCTCTGTGTCTGAGCCTGAACTGCTGCAAGCCATCAAAGCATAGTTCTCTTGTTCATCTTCTGAGTGACTGGTCCAATCAACACCTTCTTCATCAAGAGTTACCAAAGCTTTAGAGTCCTCCTGTTTACCAGATCTCCTCCTATTTTCTTTATCCTTATTCCTAGTGTTCCAAGCATCTCTCCTCCTACTATCTTGATTCCCCTTGGATCTGCACTCTCTAGCAAAATGCCCTGTCTTATGACAACTATAGCACTCGACTTTGGTTTTGTCAAAACCAACCAGTTCCTTGGCATCAAATTGTAGCTTTCTACCTGTCTTTTTGTAGAACTTTTTCATTCTCAAGGAAAATCAATGGCACCTGCCATTTCAAGTCCATTTCTTCTAAATCAAACTCATCAAGCTGTTCTAGATCTTCATGATCCAATTGTGGGCAACTGGATTGATTTGCAAGTAAGGAGTATGATGAAGGATGTTCATATTGTGAGTTATGACCAGAAGAATTAGAAACACCATAAGCGGTACTAACAATCATTAGTACTGCTAGTGTGTTCTCGAGAAACAAATGCCACATTCTGCGTGCTAGAGGATGATGCAGTAGAGCCTTTAACATCAGACTCAAAGACACTAAATAATATAACAGATCATCAAAACGAGACTATCCTACGTCCTGGCTTGCGTCCCATGATAAAAGTGGATCTTTATGAGACCAGGCAAGAGAGGTAGAGACCAAATGAATTTTTATATTTGCATCTTACAGTGGGAGAACGCATGCAACCATGAATCTCTAGTTGACCTCCAAAAAAGACACAGAAACTCAACAAAGCTTTATGTAAGCCCTTCTTGAGTTTGGGAAACAGAGAGAGCCTTCAAACTTTTCCTTTAGAATATAAACCTATCTTCATCTTCTTTGATTCATCATTCCACCAAATCTAGATTTTGATAGCTACCCACATTTCTTATAGCATCAGATATTTTATGAATTTAGCACGATGATCATCTGGGTAAAGCCATAAACAAAGTGGTCCATGCATATTCTTTCTCATATATCTAGGCTAATAATTTCTTCTTGCATTCGTTGGGAGGCAGAACCTTTATTAAACCATTTGGGTATCAGTTTAGACACTCACGGGGACCATTTCCTTCTCTTTGAATAACTCCCAGGATTAGATAGTCTGTAAGGGCCAAATAATGTTCCATTTTCATGGCCCATATGTCATATTGTCCCTTTTTAAGAATAGGAAGTTTAATGGTTAAAACAGTGTGAGAGGTTTGTTGTGTTGGTGTTTGTGATGGTGGTGGTGATGGTGTATCATCTTCTGATCCAGCCATTGAATAGCTTTGTAAGATAGAGGTTTATAACTAGTTTTTGTTCTTCTTACTCAGAGTTTCTCTACAGGCTCTGATACCACTTGTAGATCCCTTAGAATATAGATCTTTCTACCTTGTTAAGGGTTGTAGCCAATATGGATAGATCCACACAAACTACAGGAGAAACAATGACTATAAACACTATAAGTTATGCGAAAACTAACTTATAATGCTAAGAAGAACAATGAATATTGATAACTAAACTTTTGTATTAATCTGCTAAAACGATTACAGATTACTAACTATGAGATATGAGATTGTATATGAGATCTATCTTCTCTAATGCCGTAGGGTTCCTTTTATAGACCAAGGATAAACCCTAACAGACTTACAAAACGCGTAAAAGATAATGCATATCTTTTCCTATAATATCTCATGCATATCTCTTAAACGGTACTAACTATTTTATACTATCATACTACTAACTATCAGGTACTGAAAATAATCTAAAAAAAACAAAAAAAACAAAAAAGAATGAAAAAGAAAGATAAAAAAAAGAGAGTACTATAAATAAAAGAAAAAAAAATTAAAAAAAAAACAAAAACTAAAGACACTAAACAATAAAAAAGAAACTAAAAAAAAAAAAATAAAAACCCCCCCTATCATCCCGCCTCTCCCCCCCATCCCCCTTCCTCCCGCCACGCCCTACCCAACACCCCCCCCACACCCCCAAGAGATTCTGAAGAAGGAGAAGTTGTATAATAAGTTTTCCAAGTGTGAATTCTGGCTACAAGGGGCATGTAGTAAACAAAAACGACATTCATGTGGATCCCAGTAAAATTAAAGCAGTGAAGAATTGGAAAGCTCCTAAATCACCGTCAAAGATACGGTCATTCTTAGGATTGGCAAGATACTATCGACGTTTCATTACAAACTTCTCTAAGATTGCCAAACCACTCACTTCACTGACGCGGAAGAACAAGAAGTACAAGTAGGGCACGGAACAAGAATAAGCCTTTCAGACATTGAAGGATAACTTGTGTAATGCTCTAATTTTAACGTTGCTCGATGGACTAGACGACTTTGTGGTTTATTATGACGCGTTAAATCAAGGATTCGGATGTGTTCTTATGCAAAGAGGTAAGGTGATTTCATACGCATCTCGTCAACTGAAGATTCATGAGAAGAACTACACCACTCACGACTTAGAACTGGGTGCGGTGGTTTTTGACCTCAAGAATTGGAGGCATTATTTATACAAGACGAAACGTATTATCTACACGGATCATAAGAGACTACAACATATATTTGACCACAAGGAGTTAATTATGCGCCAGAGGCGATGGATTGAGTTGTTTAGTGACTACGATTGTGAGATTCGCTATCATCCAGGAAAGGCGGATGTAGTTTGTGATGCATTGAGTAGAAAGGAAAGGGTGAAACCAATATGTGTGCGAGCAATGTCTACGACTATTTAGTCTGGTGTTAAGGATAAGATATTAACAGCTCAAGGTGAGGCGTCCAAGGTAGAGAACGTGCCAGCAGAAATGCTATGTAGCCTGGACCAATAAATAGAAAAAGAAAGATGGTGGTTTGTACTTTATGGACTGAATTTGGGTTCCATTGATAAAAGGTGTAAGGACAATAATCATGGATGAGGATCATGCAACAAGGTACTTTATTCATCCGGGAGCAGATAAGATATACCATGACTTGAGAGATATGTATTGGTGGCCAGATATGGAGAAGGATATAGGTACGTATGTTAGTAAGTGTTTGACCTGTTCAAAGGTAAAGGCTGAACATCAAAGACCTTCGGGTTTGTTGCAGCAGCCGTAGATACCCGAGTAGAAGTGGGAAAGAATAACTATCGACTTTATTATAAAGTTGTCAAGATCTAGTAGAGGGTATGACACGATTTAGGTAATAATCGATAGACTGACTAAGTCAGCCCATTTTCTGGCTATACGTGAGGACTATAAGATGGAGAAGTTAGCAAGGCTTTACATTGATGATATAGTAGCAAAGTATGGAGTGCCTGTGTCAATCATCTCTGATCGTGATGGACGATTTACTTCATAGTTTTGGCAAACGTTGCAGAAAGCATTGGGAATGCGATTGGATATGAGTACTACCTATCATCCTTAGACCGATGGGTAAAGTGATCGTACTATTCAGGCTTTGGAAGACATGCTTAGAGCATATGTGATAGATTTTGGAGGTAGTTGGGATACTCATCTTCTCTTAGCTGAGTTTTCCTATAATAATAGTTATCACTCTAGTATTCGATGTGCGCCGTTTGAGGCCTTATATGAAAGGAAGTGTCGGTCACCTGTTCTTTGGGCTGAGATTAGAGAGAGTTGGTTAATTGGACCAGAAATGGTACAAGAAACTATTGATAAAGTGGTGCATATTAAGGAAAGGCTCAAGGAGGCCATAGATTATCAAAAGAGCTATGCAGATAATCGGCGTAAGCCATTAGAGTTTAGTGTTGGTGATCAAGTATTATTGAAAGTGTCACCTTGAAAAGGTGTAGTGCCGTTTGATAAGAAGGGCAAGTTAGCACCAAGGTATGTAGGACCATTTGAGATCGTTAAGAGGATCGGTCCTGTAGCTTATCGACTAAGATTACCTCAAGAATTGAGTAGTGTACATGACACATTTCACATGTCAAACTTGAAGAAGTGCTTGGCGGATACAAATCTGCATGTGCCATTAGAAGAAATTAAAGTAGAAAAGTCTATTCATTTTATTGAAGAACCTGTTGAAATTATGGATCGAGAAGTTAAGAGGTTGAAACGTAGTAGGATCCCAAATGTTAAAGTTCGTTGAAACTTAAAACGAGGACCCGAATTTACATGGGAATGAGAAGATTTAATGAAAGCTAAGTATCCGCATCTGTTTAGTGAGCAACTTGCTGATGATAATACTAGTTAAATTTTGGGACAAAATTCCCCTAAGGGGGGGGGGGGATACTGTGACAATCATGACAAATCACGTTAGTTTAATCATTAGTGTTGACTTGAGTATTCGTTATGTGATTTAAATTATGTGATTAAGTGATTTATGTGATATAATATATGTGTGATATGCTAGAAGTGATCAATTGAGTCATTTCATTTCACTTTATAAGGGTGATTATGAAAATGAAGTTTTCATAATGGTTACGCTATTTTAGCATTTGAGTAATTAATGTTGCATGCGTCGTTAAATGCAGGTTCAAGTTTAACTAATAATCGAGGTCCGTTAGTAAGTTTTGTAAGTTAGCAATAATAATATTTAGGAAATCGAATTTTGTGATTTATAGGTATTTTATTTTCTTAAATGTATAAGTAAATTAATAAGAAAGTAATTAGACTTTAATTATAATTCATATTTTAAATAAACACATAGTATAAAGTTTTAAAAATAATAATAATAAAAAAAAAGTGTGTATATATGTCTATCAAAAAAAAGAAGAAAAAAAGGGTTGTTTGAGACGAATTAGGAGAAGGAAAAAAAGGACTTTTTTGTATTTATCCTAACACAAGTATTTATACCCCTTAACCCCAAACCCTAAATTACTTTTTCTTCTCTCTTGGTTTTGGTTCGGTCGACACCCACAAGAAGCAAGAAACCATCCAAAATTTTCAAGGAAAATTTAGGAGTAAGATCGTAAGAATTCGTGTTAAAAGGTTTTGGTATGATCCTTAAACTTAATCTTTTCAATTAAATTAAATTTTGTAACTTTGAATTGATCGAAAAATTAGGGTTTGTAAATCTTTGTAATTATTTATATATGAACTTAAAATATGGATTTAGAATTAATTAGTAGGTTGATCATGCGTTTGGTTAGGTTTAGATTGTGTTAAACTCAAAATTGATGTTAAGCAGAATTTTAGGCCAGATTGATTGAGGCATAATTAGATGATAAAAACGAGTTAGATCATGTTTTTGGAGTTTAAAATTATCTACAAAGAGTATACTTTTTGAAAAAACTAGGCCTCAAGAGTTAAGGATAAGTGGAAGTCAGTTTAAATATTTTTACAAGATTTATTGTCGAATCTGAGTTTTCTAGACATATTTGGGTCATGTTGGTGAGGTCAAAATCCTCATCAAATATTATGATAAAATTATGAAATAAAATATGGTAGGGATTTTAGATGTCTAGTAACCCCAATAAAAATTTCAAAGGTTTTTAAAATGTCTAAGTATTTTTAAAAAAATTCAACATTTTGGTGTGCGATTAGATCATTATCTGAAGTGTTTGGGTTATTGATTTTATTAAAAATAGTAACGCTTATCTAAAATTAATGGAAAAATTACATTAGCTACATAACTCATTAAAGTTTATATAGTCAGAATTTGGAATTCAGATTAGGTCATTTAGTATTTATAAAAATTCGTGAAGTGACCTCAAATTTCTGCAATAATATAAAATTTAGAACATTAGAGTAATATATAGATAAAGTGTAATTAACATGTGGGATCATATCAAGGTGGACCAAGAGGGTGTATACAACCATTAGAAGTCCATCAATTGAAGGTTACATATACAAGGCCGTAAAGCCATTATTGTCACACCCCGACAATGGCGGAAACTCGGGAATGCAACATAATGATCAATCATAACACAAGATACAAAATAGAGAAAACTACATTGCATAAACTCCAAGTGCTATGAAGCCCATCAACCTTGAACAAACTCAAGTGATGTCCCAAATTGCAACTAAAATCCATAATCTCTTACAATTATTCAAATGCCCACACAGGGGACAATAATCCAAACTTATTCCAAAACATCCGAAACTAAAATCAAACAGCAAGCAATCAAGACTTCAAACGAAATTCCACACGGGATAGTTCTAAGTCTGCTATCAATCACCAAACTACTCTTCTTTCACTTCACCTGAAAATGATACTCGAAAACGTCAACAATAACGTTGGTGAGCTCGTAGGTTTGACCTTAAACCCAAAAGTTGTGCCAATATTTCAACACTAGACAATAGTGTTATATGACAGTGAATATATGCAAACAACCTTAGCATCACTGCTAAACAATAACCATATATCACTTACGCACCTAAAGGGCCTACCAGCTGGAGCACTAAAATTAGGGCAGGACCACACACAAACCTGGGTAGGCGTACCCATCAGCTCCAATAATCACACACATATTGGGTAGGCGTACTCATCCGCTCCAAACAATCATACAACACATAATATTCACATAGCAGTCATAAGCACATATCTTGTCCCAAAAACAAAACCACATTTCGCACAGATCAATTCAAAACATTTCAAAACATATTTGAGTATCATTTCCCCCCAATAGAAAAGCAGTAAAAAGTGGGGCTACGAGAACTCACCTCAAGCAAGTCTTTAGCAACCAAATCTCAATCACACAAGCAAATGCAACGACGCCCACACACGACCTAGTCCAGTTAATGTCCTAATTTAATCATCCAATTCCAAAACAATCTTCACGTTTGATGCATAGAGTTTAGACGCGTTGTATAATTACCCAAAACAATTTAATGGTATGATGGTTGACGACTTAACTTCACAATCATATCAATCTCATTCCTCGATAATATATACTTATACTATTTAGCTTAAATAGATAAGTAATATAATAAATATTTATAATTATTAATTATAAATATATCTCGACAAGTCCACTCGATACACCTTAGTCACTTCAAAATAATCATTATATGGTTGAAAATAAAACGTTTACTCATAATAAACACTTTAGAGAAGTTTCGAGAAAAAAATATATTTTTCGTCTTTTAGTGAATTTATTAAATAAATAAAATAAAATAATAAAATATTATTTTATTATTTAAAATCAAAAATCATCTTTTTAAGAAATTTTCTAAGTATAAAATTTTTACCAAATTTCGACATGACTCGTACGTTTATACAACATTTTCCAAGGTTTCAAACCTTATTTTCAACATTTTTCACATATTCGACACTTTTCGACAAAATTCCAAAATCTCAATCGTTAACGCTTACCAACACGTTTTTCTAAAAATATCGTTCAATATCACTTTGTAAATACATTTCCACTTTCAAAAGTCCATCAAAATTCTCATAACTACTACATATCGCTTAACAAGGGTCCATTAGGACATATATAAGTCCAAAATACTATTTAAGTCCAAAAACCAAGGTCCATTTATATATATAAGTATATACTTATATGTAGAAATAATCCTGACCACAATAAGCCCTCCCATTAAGCCGCGACTCAAATAGACTTATTGAGTCGTGAGTCCTTAACTCCATAAAATACGTTATAATTAAAATCTTTGAGAAGCTATTCAGCTACGCATTGCGCTTGCGGTTACTACCATAACCTCAAAAACTAGTCCACAAGAATACGCGCATAACACAAAATATAAAAATCACTTTCCTGGTGATTTTTGAGAATCTAACGAGGCATATAAGCCCAAAATAAGCAAGAAATAGATTAAAAAATAAGCCCGAATAAGCCATACAAGCTACTATAAAAAATAAGCATTCTAGCATCATATATTATTCAACCATCACGACCACAACATCAAAACTACAAAAACCCTCTTTTTCCTTTTTACTATTCACGAACCAAACACCACCCTTTTTTATTTATTTCGCTTTCAAAAATCGATTTTCACAACGATCAACTTGTACAACTAACATCTATGCATCAAAATAAACCCAAAAGGACAAACGAAATTTAAATTTGAAACTTACAAGAAAATCTTCAATTTGTATAAAAAAAAAGATTTCGACACAACAGAACACCCAAACGTTGTTTAAATGAATAACCAAACACTAGAATCAACCCAAAATATTTATGTCTTCATGTTTTCTTGATCAAACTTCAAAAATTATGAGAGTGTGTGTGTTGTAGGTGCAGACAAACGCAAGAGAGAAGGGAGAGGATATTTTTTTGATTTTGAAATGAACTATGTGTAAAAATGAGGATAAGGAAAGCATCTTATCTTACAATTTTGACAAGGTTAGCTAAAATTAAGCCACCTTGTCTCCCTAGTCTTCTTTTTACCGGCATCGGCCAAGGGATCCTAAGTGGTCTTGGGCCTTTCTTTTCGTGTCGAAATCACTTAAAAGCTTGTAAAACTCAATCGTAAAATTAAAGTTAATTAGCATTTTTATTCACTTTAAAAATACTTTTCCATTAACCTAGAGTATTTACATGACATATTTACACTTTACACCTTTCAAAACTCATTTGGACATTAACGGACGTACCGGACTCGTTTTTCGGCATTTCTCACAATTCACGGGTCAAACCACCAAGAATACAAATAATACAATAATACCTTCCAAAATGGATTATTAATCACAACAAACCATAATTTATCACAATACTCATAAATCACCATAATTCTCATAAAAATCATCACTGTCAACACGGTACAAAATCGGAATAAACTGATAAAAGTCAAATAGTCAAAGGACTATAAATAAAATATTCAGAACGCAAAAAGGGCAAAGGTTACATTCTACCCCCCTTAAAAGATTTTTTCCTCGAAATTCAACTACTAACATCACTAAACAAATGCGGGCACTTCAATTTCATCTGATCTTTACGTTCCCATGTGAATTTTGGGCCACGTTTCGAATTTCACCGAACCTTGACGATGGCAATCCTACTACGCTTCAACTTCTTAAACTCCCTTTCCAAAATTTCCATAGGCTCTTCTACAAAATTTAACTTAGCATCAACTCGAATCTCATCCAAAGGCAATTGCAGTGTTGGATCAGCTAAACACTTCTTAAGGTTCGACACGTGAAACGTGTCATGAACACCAATCAACTCTTCAGGCAAATCGAACTGATAGGCCACAAGGCCTACCTTTCTTAATAATCTTAAACGGTCCAACAAACCTAAGTGCTAACTTCCCTTTCTTCCCAAAGCGTACCACACCTTTCCAAGGCGACACTTTAAGCAAGACATAGTCAGCTACACTAAACTCTAGAGGCTTCCTCCTCTTATTAGCATAACTTTTCTGATGATCACGCGCAGCCTTAAGTCTATCCTTAATCTGCGAGATCTTCTCAGTAGTCTCTTTCACTAACTTAGGTCTTATCAACTGACCTTCTCCAACCTCAGCCCACATAATTGGTGAACGACACTTTCTACCATATAATGCCTCAAACAAAGCACATCTCACACTAGAATGATACCTATTGTTACACGAAAACTTAACCAACAGAAGATGAACATCCTAACTTCCTCCGAAGTCTAGGACGCACGCTCTAAGCATGTCTTCCAATGTCTGAATAGTACGCTTACTCTGACCATCGGTCTGAGAGTGATAAGCCGTACTTATGTCTAAACAAGTCCCTAATGCCTCTTGCATTGACTGCCAAAACCTTGATGTGAAACGACTATCATGATCTGACATGTCTAACAACTATCTCATTCAAATACAATCTAGCCAACCTTTCCATCTTATAATCCTCACGCATAGGTAGAAAATGAGCAGACTTAGTCAATCGGTCCATAATGACCCAGATTGTGTCATGCCCACTACTAGTCCTAGGCAACTTAGTCACAAAATCCATAGCTATCCCTTCCCATTTCCATACGGGAATCTTAGGTTGCTGGAGCAGGCTAGATGGCCTTTGATGCTCAGCCTTAACCTTCAGACAAGTCAAACACGTACTAATATAGTCAGCTATATCCTTTTTCATTCTAGGCCATCAATACCTATCTCTCAAATCATAATACATCTTATCAGCTCCTAGGTGTACAGAGTACTTTGACTTATGGGCTTCATCCATTATCAGGGTTCTTACCTCACCCTTCAAAGGTACCCATATTCGATCCAGGTAGTACAAAGTTCCATCACTTCTCTGTTCTATCATCTCATCTAAACCTTTCTGCAATACTGCAAACTCATCCACAGCCTCCTTCTCAGCCTCCAGTATCCTATCTTTGATACTCGACTGAAGGATCATATTCATAGCTCTAACTCTCTTAGGGTTTAATCTTTCCTTCCTACTTAGGGCATCTGCCACCACATTCGCCTTACCAGGTTGGTAGCGAATTTCACAATCATAATCACTAAACAACTCTATCTAACGATGCTGTCGCATATTCAACTCTTTCTGACTAAAGATATACTAAAGACTCTTATGGTCCATATAGATGACACTCTTTGTCCCATACAGATAATGTCTCCAGATCTTAAGTGCAAACACGACTGCACCCAACTCTAAATCATGGGTAGTATAATTCTCCTCATGAATTTTCAACTGCCTAGACGCATAGGCTATCACTTTACCTCTTTGCATTAACACACAGCCTAGTCCTATCCCGGACGCATCATAATATACCACAAAGTCTTCCAGTCCATTGGGGAGAGCTAGAATAGGCGCATTACACAACTTATCCTCCAAGGTCTGAAATGCCAATTCCTGTTCCTCACCCCAATCGAAAGCATTACTCTTCTGAGTCAAGATAGTAAGAGACTAAGCTATCTTATAGAAGTTCTCAATGAACCTACGATAATACCCAGCCAATCCTAAGAACAAACGAACCTCAGTCGGAGTTCTAAAGGCTTTCCAATTCTTAACAGCTTCCATCTTACTAGGGTCCACATGAATTGCATTACCATTTATCACATGCCCAAGAAACTGCACTTCTCTAAGCCAGAATTCACACTTAAAAAACTTAGCATACAGTTTCTCCTTTATGAGCAATTCTAAGACTAACCTTTAATGTTCTACATGCTCCTATTGAGTCTTAGAGTAGATTAAGATATCGTCTATAAACACTATCACAAACTTATCAAGATACGGCCTACAAACTCTATTCTTCAAATCCATAAATATTGCTGGTGCATTAGTCAGACCAAAGGGCATTACAGTAAACTCGAAATGTCCATAACGAGTTCTAAATGCAGTCTTTGGTATGTCATCCTCATGCACTCTCAGTTGATGGTATCCAGACCTAAGATCTATCTTCGAGAAAAACTGCGACCCTTGCAGTTGATCAAATATATCATCAATTCTAGGAAGTGGATAATGATTCTTAACAGTCAACTTGTTCAATTCTCTATAATCAATGCACATCCCACTTGGAGAGGGGTATTTATACTTCCTACATGGGCCAGCCTATGAGGCTTTCTTTGGGCCATGTGGTGTTTGATTATGGGTTGGGCTCGAGATTACTTTGGACCTTAGTCCTTAACACATACAATATTAGATTAATTTAACAAGCCCGATTCCTGTTCTAGACTATTTAATAAATAACCGAGACCTAATATTCCTAATGAACGAACTTCATGTTCGACTTAATATTTTTGAGGCTAACAATCTCTAACCACAACAATCTCTTCTTGTTTCTTATCACCAGCCTTAGCACCCATCAAAAATCTTGCTTTCTCTTCCGGTCTCTCTCCTAATACTCTAAGCACTTTGCCATCCGGTAGTGGTATCCTCACTACTTTTTCATGACAAATTATTTCAGCGTTATAATTAGACAACCAGTCCATACCTATAATCACATCAAAACTCCCATGCCCAAAAGGTATCAAGTCGATGTCAAAGGCATGACCCTCGATTTCTAGTTTGCAACCCTTAATAACCTTATCAATCTCTACTAGCTGCCCGCTAGCTATCTTAATTTCATATCTGAAACCTAAATTGTTGGGTTCTAAGCTTAACAGAGGTATGAAAGTAGTGGAAACCAAACTATAGTCGGCACCAGAGTCAACTAAGGCAGTAGCAAAATGATTATTCAAAGTAAACATACCCGTCACAATGTTCGGATCCTGGCGAGCTTCCTCTGCTCCAACATGAATTCCCTACCCCTAGCCTGGTTCTCTTGGTTTCCATGACCCTGACCCTCGTTATTAGCAGCAACTTGATTTAGACGATTTCCTTCCGGTTCTTGTGCTCTATTCAATCTAGGACAAGCTGACCTGACATGGTCGGTACTACCACACTCATATCATGCTTTAACAGTTGGGTTTCTAGCATTGGCAGGATTCACATTGCTTGACACACCTCTATAATCCTTTTCAAAAATGACCCGGGCGGTTACAGTTAAAGCATGTGCGACAAGGCCCTCCGGTGCATGATAGGAGTTGCAGGTGGTACACTTGGACCAAGTACCCATATTCTCTCTTCCTACAGGGTTTACAGTAGTAGCAAAAACATTCCCAGTCCTAGTCCTCTTATTGTCATCCCTACCATTCTTATCCTTGCTAGTTTCCCCCACATTTCCTCTTTTCTCAACTTTCTTAATTGATCCATTTCTTACAGCCTCATCAGTCAGTGTACCAGAAATCTACACTGCCTTCTACATAGTCTTTGGCTCCGTTGCTGCCACCATCCCACAGATTTGTAGAGCAAGTCCATACGCAGTACCTTTCAACATCCTACTCTTAGATTACCTAGTGAGGAACTTACCTCACCAACTCATGAAACTATCAGTATAAACGCAGCATGGGCCACCCCGAACCATGGGCGTGATTCCACAACTCAGATTCTAACTTTTGCATCTCATGACTAGGACAAAACTCTTGTATCATCATAAACTTAAAGTCATTCCATGACATACTAACAACAACTTCCCGGCTTAGCGTACGGATCTGAGAGGTCCACCACGTTAAAGCCTTACCCACAAATAAACCAGTAGTCTATTTCACTTTTTGGTCATTACTACAACCACTCATATCCTGTACTTTCTCCATTTTCTCAATCCAACGAGTAAGAACTAGAGCACCTCCCTTACCTTCATATTCCTTAGGGTTATAAGCTAAGAACTCCTTATTTGAACAACCAACTCGGTTGACATTTACTAACACATTCCCTACATTCTCCTGAACATTCTCATTAACCACATTACCATTCTGATTTCTAACATTTCCTCGATTACTAACCTAAGCTAGCATGGCGGGTAAGAGGTTCTGCAATTGCTGGGCAATGATAGGCGAGAAGTCAGGTGCACCCCCATTGGCTCCCTCTACATTCCCATTGACTCCCTCTACACCCCCATTAGCTCCCAAACCCTGGTCATTTCCTTGACAATTCAAATCCTCAACACGCTCATCATTACCTTCCCTGGGTCTTCTACCCCTTCCACCTCTACCAACCCGTTCACCCGTTCCCCCTCATAGTGATTTGGCAGCAGACCGGCCAGCACTTCGGGTCCTCATCCTTGGCGGCATTATCTATACGAGGGAGAAAATAGGCAACGTTAGGTAAGTGGGAAGACTCGCACATATATATAGAATATCTTACTATATAGAACCAGATATACACGTAACTCTACCCTACGGTGTCAACATCGATTTATGTGAACAACATCATCAAGTATGAGTAAGTTGTCATACGCTTATAACTATGTTAGCCACCGTATTTATATTCGCATCCTTTCCTATTCATATCCAATATTGATCCCACCCATTTCAATGACTGGCATAACTAAGGCACCAAACCGCGAACACATAAAGGCACACAGAAGCGGAACACCGCACACATAGATCCTATACGCAACTAGACGACTGATCTTAGGTTATAGTCTAGGCCAAACCACCTAGTTATCTATAACCTGGCTTTGATTACCAATCTGTCACACCCCGACAATGGCAAAAACTCAGGAATGCAACATAATGATCAATCATAACACAAG
>BQNB010109333.1:0-22774 GCA_026074375.1 Tanacetum coccineum
TCAAAGAAGATCATCAAGTTTAGACTTGGTGGACGTGCCCACAGTTTGACTTTGTTGGAGTTTGCTCGAAGATTGGGATTGTATCAAGCAGTTGAGCTAGAGGAGGATGGTTTTAATGTTTACTTTGAAGGAGGGTTATGTGATGATGATAATTTTAATGCTCAGGATTATTGGTTGAGTATTAGTCGAGAGGAAAACCTTAGTTTGTCTAGGAGTCATACTTCTACTATCAGGAACCTAATTTTGAGGGTAATCCACAAAATGATCACTTATGGTTTGTGTCAGAGGACAACTGGGTATGATAAGGTGTGAAAGAATGATTTGTGACTTCTAAGTATGTTTGATGCTAGACACCAAAATGGATATGCAAATGTAGCTTGGGTGATTGTGAGATGGATGAAGAGGAAATGAGCTGGGACTCAAAAAGAGAGTCAAATTTGTTGTGGTTAGTTTATTTCAAAGCTCGCTAGGAAATGCAGGGTGTTAACTGAGGATGTGGTGAGGAGCTTAAGTGCTCCAATTTATTGTAGAGATTTGGATACAACTACACTTAGAGATTTGATCGATTCTGATGGTAAACTTATTCCCGTAGATCCATAGCCGGGTGTGCCTAGAGTTGGTATTCCTAGACCTTTGAGAGCATCTATGCAGGACTTATATGATAGGATGGGTCGTATGGAGATACATCAAGATGCGATAGAGCGGATGAAGTATAGACAGTCATATCACTGGGACAGGTATCAAGGAGTGTTTGAGCATATGGTTGGGGTTTATAGTGTTCCACTACAGGAAGCCTATAACCCACCTGGCTACGCTCAACCGCAGTATGACCAGTACTATCAGCAGTACCCACCACCGCAGCAGCAAGATGATGACGAGTAGTGTCGAGATGACACAAGTTGATTACGTGACCGCATGTTTCGGGTCACATGTGTTTTAAAAACAATTTCCTTAAAAACAATTATTATTATTATTATTATTATTATTATGTGTAAAATGCCTATGTTGGCATTTAAAAACAATATTATCGTACTTTTCATTAATAATTAATTAGGATTATTATTATTATTTGTGTGTTATGCAATGTCTACATTCGTAACAGGTAAAACAAAAAAAGGCGCAAGACGAATTGGCGCGAAGAAAATATTCAGAATATCGATCACAATTGAAAAGTATATTTCACTTTGCCATTTTATTTTTTCTCTATAATATTTTCACATTGAGGACAATGCTCATATTAAGTATGGGGGAAGATAAACTGGAAAAGCTGTTAGAATTTTTAAGAAAAAGTTTAAAAAAATAATTTTTGAAAATAACAAATTTTTTTATCACATTCAAGCAATCTGACTCTGGATTGATAACATTACTAGCATATTTATACCACCCAGAAAAATTGTGAGGTTTAGATCTTAAGGATTCAAGTATCCATTTTTGATACCTAAGATGATTTTATCTTTAGCTTTCTCAAGTTAAGGAGTGAGCAATTGCAGATATCTCATCCGTCGTTACGGTTGTGTATTTGTAGTTTTGTCGCCTTTTCTGGAGTATTGATATCGATTTAAATTATATGATGTGCCGGTGATTTGTTAATTCTAGAACTTGTGCTTGAAATCTTTATAAGACCGCAGTAAGAATACGTTCGCGTGTTATAAACATTTACTGATTAAGATGTGATAAAAATATAAATATAAGTAACCAATAATTTTGTTCAAAAAATTATTTTAATTAAATTATCTAAAATTTTATCCGTTCGAATTAAAGAGCTCAAGAGTTGCTATTATATGCATTGAAGTATGCCTATCTTAAGTATGGGAGGAAAGCAAGTTTCCCCCAAGTGAAGTGATTTATTATCATGTTAAAAAAGAAATATATATATGTATATATATATATATATAGGGAAGGGATCAAGTGAGAAGAAAAACTAAAATAAGAAGAATAAGAAGGAATTCTAGCCACACATTTTAAAAATATAATTTTATTATAAACCTTTTTCAATAAATAATAAATAATATCACTAAATACATTACCTCTTTCTATGTGTAGTTTGGTTTTCGTTAACGCCATGTCGGTGAAGTTTAGTTTTATGTACAACCTTATGGTAATTTGAACATTTCATGACTACGCGTATGAGTGACTTTCGTTTACTATTTACTTTACTAAATTGAGCGAGTGTGAAAAAAAACTTATCTATAAATATTTGTGAGTTGCTTTGCTGCGTTATCTATGCTTGTGATCATTAATTTGTTTTTTTTTAAAATGAAATACTTTCGCTTTGATTGCTTGAGGGCAAGCAATAAGCTAAGTATGAGTGGATTTGATAATGCTCCAAATATACATAAATTATCCTTCAAAAATACATTTAATATATATGTTAACGCATGAAATATTGCAAAGTTTGCTTGTTTGTTGTGTAATATTCATATCAGTACCAAAAATGAAAAAAAGGACTAAACATGCAAAAGAATCCCGTTAAATACACTAACGGTCTTATATGAAGAATCTAGAAGAAAATTCAAGGAGGAGTTAATGATCGAAGCCAAAGTGCGGCGCACAATTATCTTTGTGTGGCGGACTTCAGGACGAAGTAAATGCTATTTAGTACAACCAATGCGCACATACTTTTTTCTGTGATACGCACTCACTTGCAGTACTCCCAAGTCATAAATATTCAATGATTGTGCAACCTATCACCTCAAAATTCTAGCACAGATGCACCAACCTCAAGTATATAAATAGAGCACGAAATTTTAGGGTTCGGCATCCCTTTCTCACTCCTAATCATCTAAATCATTTCTCATTAGTAGTAAGTTGTTCTAGGGAATTTGTTGAAGTTAAACCTTATTCTTCATCAAATCCAGGTTTAGTAAGGAAAAGTACCATTCGATCTTCAGAATGTTAGTTTGAAGAAGAAGTTATGTGTTTTATAGTTTGAATATCCAGGTTGTTGGAATTATTTTTCAAAGGAAACTCTTGAGAATCAAAATATTTTGCTATTTAGTTTTGGGTATAAACCATTTCCCTACTTTATTATTAAATGAATTCTGAATTGTTTCATGCTTGGTTTTATTTGTTTGAATTATGAATATGGAGTAGTTTAACATGTTTGTTTTAGGAATCATGAGGTAATAAGATTAAACTTGAATGAACTAATGAATTTTAGAAATTGTTAATATGAACATGATGTTTTTATACTCAGATTCTTTAACAGTCATTTGATCATCATTCTAACCTGGATATAGGTCGAAAGACTCCGGCTAAATGTCTGATTTCCAAGTTGTTTGTCTATGACAACTAGATCTTAGCCTTTGAGGATTGGCTAACAAATTATAATTAACCCAGTATAAGAAGGTTTAAGCTAACATATGTCTAACAACTTGGTCAAGCAAGTTTAATATTTATTATTTCCAAGCTTGAATTGAACTTAAAGCATTTTTGTAATCAAAAGTAAAAGCCGAAGGATTTTTGATTATAATAAATAGACAATCGTTTTAGCAACTACCCGTTTGTTTAATCGATTATACCTTCATTCTTGAACCCGTTATCTATCCAAGTTTATCTATATTTGTTCTCGTTCTCCAAAAACAAACATCATTTTTAAATATTGAAGTACTTTGAAATCTTTAGATAGTGACAGTCTATAAGATAACCCTTTCGTAATATAATCGACCCTTTCTAAGAATTACTAATCCCGTGGAACGACCTGGTCTTACCCTAAACCTATACTATAAACGGGGGTTTATACTTTACCCGTTGTTAGTTGGAAATCGGATAAAACTAGTATTTTACTTAACATTTTAAAGCTTTAATAACACAATCAAGAACACCACTATATAGAAAAACGTCTTGATCATAGATCAAAAACAACAACCAAAGTTAGTGTTCCCGTAATGGTTAACTTCCCATTCATCCATACTATACATACTTTTACAAGACAAGTGGCGATATCTACCACTTTATACAAAACTTGACATCGTTGATTTATAGTACGTATCAACGAATAATCGATCCTTTAAATAATTTCATTGGATTAAGGCTTTGCGAAATGACTATCTTCAATCTTTCATCCTCTTTTTTGTTGCACTTTTCTAATTTTTTTGATTTTTTTAAACAAACTATGAATCTCGGTGTAATTTCACCATCTTCATGATCATAATAACTCCGGATAATTTCTTCCATAATTCTTCATTCTTCGGACGTACCAATAATTGTGATGGTAGTAAAAATACATAGTTTTGACTACTTTTTACATTCCCATTGCTTTGTGCAAATTTCCCAACCATACCAGAGATAAAAAAATGACAGAAGACACAAGAAATACATACTTTATACTTCAAGCAACTAGCAACTGATATATGGACTTAATTTAAAAGGGTAGGCTAAGGTGTAAATGTGAAACAAAACACATAGTTGGTGTTAGAAAAAGAGCGGAATGGCTCAGCAGGTTTTTCTTGGGGTATCTTACTCTTAATATGAGAGTAAACAAAGGGTTTATACGGGAGTTAACTAACCCGGTGTGGGTTAGTTATAAAACACATATATAGGCTTTTTGGGTGTAATCCTAGAAATTTACCAATTTAAACAAGTTACTCCATCTAAATCCATAGTACTCATCACTGTGGTCTCGAATAGATATACTAAGCCAAGTTCTAAAGTCTACAACATCACCGGCACATTCATATGTTTATAGAATTTGGGTAAATATTTGGAAACAGATAAGGATGAATCCTCACAATATCTAATAAGGGTTATTGTGTGCAGGTTATGTAACCAGTAATTTCACAAAAAGTATGCTTGAAAAAAATTTAAATTGAGCAAATTTAGCATTTTTAATGGAACAATAGGACAAGTTATGCTTCTAATTCCCATCCCCCACTTAATTATACAACGTCTCGTTGTATAAGATACAAATTTTAATAAATAGGAAATTAAAAGAATAGAATGAGAAACTCCCCTGATATTTTGCTCAATAGATTCTCCATTGTTGATTTAATGAGAAAGAATTCCATATTGTAGATACTTCACCAACATTGTCGATTTCTTTCTTTTGAGGTCCTGTGCAAAATATAGGAAAGACCATGCATTCCTATCTCGGGTATCCTACGGTTAATTAAATAATATAACTAAACTGTACAGGAAACCAATACGTCGAATCTTCTTCAATCAAAATTCTGCGATTAACACGTCCTGGACAAAGGTAAAAATATTAGCAGGATTTGCTCGGAAGAAAGACTGAAAATTAAGCACAGATATTAAATACGAAGAATATGCTTCTGCTGCTATATCAAACGATGGGAAAATTAGGCCGTAAATCATTATCCTGATACGCCCTATCAATCTACTGAATGAATACGTTGTATTGGGTAAGAAAGTTAGATACGTCGTATCTAATGGAAGTGGATACGCCCGTATCAGGTTATCGACCAGAACAATGTATGGAAAACAATTAAACACACAAATAATTAAACTAACAAATATACAAGCAAATACACAAATATACAGAATTTTACAAAATTTTATACTAATCTAAATTTCACTAATCCTATGGGTTAAATTAATCTAATGTTAAAAACCAAAATATTAAATAAAAATCAAGTTTAAAATTTTTACTCCCCGTGAGGCGCCAAAAACTTGATGTGCTGTCGTGTAGGGTTATTTTGAGATAGTTCAAGATATAAATTTATATTTTGCCGACTTTACCTAAAACAACCACTTTACAGACAGCGTACTCCCGATCAGATGGAGTTCGTGGTAAGTAGGTGGTCCAACACTAATAGCGCGAAATAATCTTTTATTCTAACAAAATTTTTGGTACCAAATAATTTAATTCTAAACTATGTATAATTCTATTTCTATGTCAACATATGCAAAACCTATGTTAATCTAATTCAAAACGGATAAGGGGGGTTTCAGCCTGAGAGACATCACGATGTTTTGTGGTCTAACTTAGATCAATTTAAGACACAATTTACACCGTAAGCAGATAACAAAAGATAGAAGAGCTGTCTAACCAAATATAAGAAAACTTATTAGCCATGATTAATCCAATTAATACGTTGGTTTGTTTATGTAGTGCAATCAGTACTTATCTCGAGGCGGCATATCATTCCAAGACTTAGGCGGTACTTCTTCCTAAGACCTAGACACGTAGAACTCTGTCAAAATTAAACGCATCCGCATAAAGCATCCTATTCGCTGATTATAATCTATCTTAGGGATTAAAGCAATGGTGATCTTGTTAAACCCTAGCCCATGGGGACTTTACTCACTTACTGCTTAATGGCTCTTTATATACTAGTAGTCCGCTGTTCGAGTCATTACCAATTGATTAAGAATGTACTCGTTGATCCCAAGGGTAACCTGCCTGTAACATTTCCGTATTTTCAGGTCATTTACGACGTCATATATTTCACTATTTTTTTTTCTCGTACGTGTTTACTTTTAATTTTATTAGTTAAGTTAAATAGCGTAAGCTATAAATTATCAATTAGCATAAACGGACACCAAACAAATTAAAGTTTTTTTTTTTTTTATTTTCGGTCAGCCGAGCAATATATATTTTTACGAAGTAATAATCATGTTTTTCTTATGTTTTTTTTTTTTTTATTGGTTCCGTAAATCTTTACGTTTCGCGAATAATTAGCGTTTAAAGCATACCCCGGAACCACAAAATTAATCTACGCTTCCAACAAATACTTATGTTTATAACAAATGCTCAAAGTTTTATAAAACTTTACTACATTCATCACTTGACCTGATTTACCATGAAAATAAATAAACCAAAACATACACTATAGCAAAATTATACATAAGTTTAAAGTTACCAACTATACGAGGCAAGTAATACTTTCAGTTTGCAAATAAGATTATTAGCTAGTCAATTCATTCCCTAAATTCATAAGATGATTTCTATTTTAGGGAACCAAGTCATTAAAACCTAAAGACCTTTTACAATTTTTTGACCAAAGTTTCCTTATTCATCTCTTGTTTTCTTTGACTAGTCTTAGGACTATAAAAAAGGCTTGCACTAGTAAGTAAACTCACACACTTCTCATTTGCAAAGAAAAACTTTACCATATACTCCCTTTGTCTCTCTAAAACCCACGACCAACATCAAAACACCACCAAATCTATACAAAATTTTATTTACAACACTTACTCATATTCCTACATTATATCTAATACCTACCAAGAATGATTTAAGGCTTGGTTAAGCCTTTACAAGAGTTAAGCAAAGAAAAATGAAAATTAGGGTTTACATGGAAATTAGGGTTTTTAAGATCTTGCAAGCTTGGGTTTACAATCTAAACAAGGGTTTGGATTGTGTTGGTTATCATATTACATCACCATAAGGTTATCTAAAACTTTTATGTCTTTAACAAGTTATCATTTTATTTTTATATGTTCTATTAGCAATATCACCATTTTAGGATACTTTAAACATGTAAAACATATTTACACTTGTGAATCATGGTTTTGACCATTTTTTACATATGTTATGAGGTTGATAACATCATGAAATAATGGATATAGAAGTATTGTAACATGTGGTAAGTGTAAACATGTATATTATAAACTTGTAATTTAAAGTTACTTAAAAAGTTTAAAAGTTTTTAAGCCTGTTTAAGGACTTGATACTTTGGAACTCATGGACACAATATGAATTTTGGACTCTATATATGTAAGAAACAGTATAATAAAAAGTCTTGAAACTTGTGGGTAATTATATTTAAAAGGTATATAAAACAAGTTATAAAAATAAAAATGTATAAGTATTATAAAGGGGCTGTTTTGGTTCGACCTTGGTAACAGCCATAACATGTTTTAAAAAGATAGTACGCCTCATGACGATTCTAAAATGATAAGAAACTCGAAAAACCGATTTATACGAAAAAGATACACGATTTCAAAGTCCGTTAAATATATACATTTTATAAAACTATTTTATAAAAGTTAATATTCACCATAGAAACTTAAAATTTTTAAAACAATAATAATCGATAAAAACTTTTAAATACGTAAGACGTCTCGAAAGAAATCGCGTAAAAACAGGAGTTTAAAACGAATAAGATACGACATTTACGAGATTTACGATAACTAAATCCATAAAAATAAATATATAGCTGTTATGAACAGTAAAATCACTATTCATACATAAAACTCAGATTTTAAACAATGTTATATTTTGATAACTCGTCTAATACGAAGGCGTGGACTAAGAAACAAAGAAACGGACTTAAAACGAAAAGAATACCATGTATTACTAAAGTATACTTATAAACTTTTTTACTTTATAAATATGATTTTCCCAAAACGATTAGATGGTGAGTAGCTATAAAAAGGAATTATATGTGGTATTAGTAATCAAAGTACTATCTTACGAGGGAGTTTCATAATGAGCCTCTTCGGTGGACGTATCGACGAGTTGTGGATTTAAAATTTTAAAGTGTCCTAGCTCCTCATACGTCACTACATGACCTCTTAATTATGATAGCCCGAACGATAGTATGATGAGCTATACGACCTATAAATAATCAAAGTGTTTAGTACATATACGACCTATATTGGATTAGGTTACATTCGATCGAAAGCGTGACGCAGTTTCTATTGTGAATACTTGTTGATTACCCATTCACTCGAGGTGAGTCAAGCCCCATTTTCTATCAACCTTGTTTACAAACTCTATCGGGGTGAAAAACATGCTTGTTTTACTACAGACACAAGTGTTTTAAACTGTATGCTATCCAGATTATTGCCTGATTATTATTGCCTAAGTTACCACAGTGCCATCTAAGTCCCTAATATCATGAACCGTCAATTGCTATTATAGTGAGCGCTAGTGTTGTGGATAGATCTATCGGGACTAACAATCCCCACCGGAATTTATGGTCACAAGTTGATCATGGCATTTTATCCATTTTAGAGAACCATAGGGCTTGTTTGTGCAACACCCTACCGATTTGGGGCAGACAGACAGTTAAGGCTTCGGGGTCATGAACTTAGCGCAATAATACATGTTTTGGACTACTGAATTTGTTTCATACATGTTTTGGACTACTGAATTTGTTTCATAGTCTACCATTACTTAATCTTATGATCTACATCTTTTACAGACAAACCTATGATTCACCTCAACTGTTGTATTGACATTTAGCATGTTGAATTCAGGTCCTAAGAAAAGCTTGATGGAGCCGAGATGGATATCAAAGAAGATGGATATCTGTGTTTATTAAACTCATGCAACTTTTAACTATAAAACTTAAGTCACCTTTTTGGTAGTATGAAGCTTTTGTTTAATTAAAAAACTAATGTGGAGAATGTTTATCTGACTTATTTTAAAACATATGGGACCTAATGATTGAACTCTGATATTTTGTTATGGCATCGAATGAAATCTATCTTAAAACGTCCCATTTAAGTCGTTTCCTAATAACTCTTTTGGGGAATTGTTGTACTTTAAGTAGCACCCCATTGTTACCATTCCGCTGTATACAGAATTTGGGGGTGTTTACAACTGCCGGTCCAACTAAGCTTACTAATCTAAAGGCAAAGATAGGTCAATATTTGTGATCCTATGATTCTTGTTATATAAATTGCGGATACTAAGAGCCATCCCGGCATCTAGCTAGCGAGATCTTTTGTAATCCTATATCCAGTTGAATGATGGGTCGCATCCTTAAGCACGTAAACAAGTATAAATTGATAAACATAGACAAGCAATCAACGATAAATTAAGCAGACGATATAAACAAACCAAACATTCAAATCTTCATAGCTATGGCTAATTCGTAAGGGTATTAGCCATTAATCATTGTGATCAATACAAGAGTAATAATTCAACCAAGGTAAACTAACCGAGTTAACGAATGATACCAAAAATCAAACGATTACTAGAGTATAGGAGATTACAAGGTGTTTCCTATGAAATTAATTGCTTTGCTTGACCTCTTATGCGATTCTTGTCTTTTGAAAATCGACTTTTGTGGTTAAGGTATCGAAAATATGATCAAGCACACGGAAAACCCATTTTTAGGTTTTCTATTTATACTGTCTGGAATTTGGTCGATACGGCGTATCGAGAGAGTTGGATACGGCGTATTGGGAGTTTCTTGGAGTAGGAACCACGTTCGATATCTTCCAGAATCTTCATATACTATATCTTGAATACGGCGTATGGAAGTCTCCTGGATACGGCGTATTGGATCTTTATTCTTCGTGGTTTCTTGTGAAGTGCAAGCACAGATACGCCGTATCTTCCTTGATGGATACGGCGTATAGGATGTCAGAGTCAGTTTCTTTATATTTCTTCGTTTAAGCTTCAGAATGCGTGCCTTTTAGCTAATCTGCACCAGGTACTCCATTATTACTGCAATACTCAAATATAAACGATTAAGTAACAATTCTTGCAATAACTATACAAAATTGGTTATTTACATGGGATAAATGATGCTATAAAAGTAACGTTATTTGATGTCATCTGTAACACCTCCAAATACGATACGCAGCGGAATACAACATTTGGGGTGCTACTTCATAAAACATACACACGAGTCCTAGTAAACATTCAAATGATACGTTTATAAAACCAATTATTTTATTTATATACGGAAAATGAAGAGTTACAAGGTCCCAAACTAACTAGAAACTTCATTTCAAAAATAATGACACGACTCTTTTCCAAAGCATCCTTTTGTTTAAATAAACAAAACATTCACCGAGACACGATTCTTGATATCCGCGTTCTGTCCCATCCAAGCCATTAATAGCACCAATACCTGAGATACATGCTTAAAAACGTCCACAAAACGTTGAGTGAATTCATTGGTTTACAGATAACAAACAGAAAGCAATATTTAGTTTCCACAAAACACGTATGACTTGCTATCTAGGCAAGCCACACCACATTTCCAACATTCATGAGCCCCGCGTACCAACCTTAACACATTTATCATGAAAGACAAATAAGTGGCCGGACAGTATGCCACTACCCTTTCTCAATACAAAATGTCCGTTACAGGGTGCTCACATTCAGATTCATACCCCGGACAGGGCTGTCAAGAAATATCCAATAGTTAAATGGAAGACACACATTCTGACAGAAAACATAATGTATTATCAAATCATCAGAGCTGATGGAAGTTTTAAGAATTACAAGATATTCAGTGAAATGCTTGATGATTTTGACAGACAAGATGTGTTAGATCTATATAGGCTGGTTAAAGAAAGATTTGAGACTGCAAGCCCAGAAGGATATGACAGATTACTTTGGGGAGATCTCATTACTGTGTTTGAACCAAGTGAAGATAATGAAATCTGGAAAGCTCAACAGGACTACACATTGATCAGCTGGAGATTATTTGATTCATGTAGAGTTCATGTATTACTGATGGATACTGAAATTGATATTCACATGTTGATAGAGAAGACATATCCTCATATACAAGAGATACTTTCAAGAATGCTGAGTATAAGACTAGAAGTTGATCATGAGTGGAAATGGCTTATGAGCTTCTCGGGTTTACATGATCACAACTTCAGAAGTAGAAGAGTGTTTGGATACATCCTCCTAGTGATCAAGATGCAGGTAATGAAGAAACTTGATGATTAACAAGATGAATATTAAGTTTAGGGGAGGATTATTGGGAATTAGAGGCTTCTACGACTTAATGCTGCTGGTTTAAGTTTGTGCTGCTGCTGAAGATTAGAGAAAACAGTCTTAGTCATAAGTAATGTTAGTTTAATAGTTAGTGCTGCCAGTACAAAGTGTTAGTACTGTCAATTTATTAGTATTGTTAGTTATAATAGTTAGTACTGCTAATGTGATATGCATGAGATATATTAGGAATTGATATGCATTATCAGTAGACGCGTTTTGTAAGCCCATTAAGGTTTCTTGGTGTATAAAAGAAACCCTACGACATAGATCTAATAGATATAATTTTTCATATATAGTTTTCATAGCAGTCATAGTTTATAGCTTCAAGGTTATTTTGTAACCCTATCACTATTCAGAGTGATCGTTTTATATTGAGGCTGAAAGTTTAGTAAAATTCTATTTACTGTTTTATTGTTCTTCTTAGTATTGCAAACTAGTTTCCGCATAGTTTGTGATATTATCAATCTTAGTTTCTACTATAGTTGTTTTGGATCTATCAAACACAACTAAGCTTTAACAAGCTAAGTAAGATCTGTTCAGAAGGGGTCAACACAACAATTTACTTCCCTCTCACCTAATGATTAGCCGTTGGTTTTATGCGAACGTGGATGTGATCGAGCATGCATGTCTATTCTATTGTTACGGCTATGTATGCATGTCTCAGCTACCTCGTTGGTTTACGACTTTTGGTGAAAGTTAGAAGGTTCCTACCATATATAATTCTTCATTCTAACTGTTGGTTAAATTCGAATGGGTATGTGATCGAACACAAATGTCTATTCCGTCGTTATGGCCATGTATGTGTGCTTCAGCTGCCTTGTTGGAGTGCTACTTCTGGTGAAAGATTGTAGGATGATCAACCGTAAGCCGTTCCATACAAAAAACCCATGTTTACCTTTATAAACTTGTTACTCCTTGGCTTTAGTGGTGGAGATGTGTATCCTTACCAAGCTTATGATAGAATACTCGTCGTTTTATTAAATTAAAAATAATGTTTTATTTAAAAAATAAAAATTTGAATTTAGTTCCCCCCCCCCCCAACAGAAACAAAACTTACCAGATAAACCTTCCCACAAACAAGAACAAAATTGGAGGTTTAGTCTAGGGGCGGCCGCTTTTAAAAGTGGCTAGGCGGCCCAGATATATCTAGGACCACCATGGGACCGGCCACCAGCTTGGGACCGTAGATTTTCATGGCTATAATTACTGCACTATTCTCAAAAGAAAAACATTCTTCTTATGCACGAATTTTTCAGTCATCTTTCTTTCTTAAAAAACCTTCTTTCTCTCCCGAAATTTCGTGATCAGAACATAGTTTTATCTTGTTTCATGTGATCAAAATTCATCTTTTATCTTCCTCCTTCTTCTATTCAAGTGCAAGAGAAGGTACATCGTTATTCACCAGATACAAAGTGTTATAGGACTAGTGATTCTCCTCTTTCTCTAGTATCCAAAACTGATTTGATTATCTTGTGACAAGGTTATAAAACCTTTTCGGGAGGTCTTGGTGTGATCAAATAAACTAGATGGTTCATTGTGTTGTTTTAGTGAGAGAAAAGTAGAGAGAGGGGTAAGGACACAAAAAGCTGCAAGTTTAGATTAAGGAAAAAGAAAAATGAACACTCCACCCCTATGGAGAGCCATGAGGGGTAATTTATACAAAAAGACAAAAGCTAACTATTCCTAGTTAAAATAAAAGACCCATTGCGTATCACGCAGTGTCCAAACTCAATCCAATTTCACGTGTAGACGCCAACTTCACTAAAAGTGAGGCTAACAATCTCCTCCAAGATGGCGGTCACACCGTGAAATGGTTACAATGTTCCCTACAGCAAATAAAGAAAAAATGATAAGAATGAAGTCCAGTACGTATTCCTAGAGAATTTCTTTGAGATCTACTTGGAATACTCCAGCTTTATTTCTTCAGCCTGTGTAGACGACCCGAAATGTTTGAAGGATGACATAGAAGTTTTCTCTACCGAACTGGTTTTGATTGGTTTTGCACATAACTTCCTGACATGACTCTAAAAAATCTTCATACACTTCTGGTCATCATGAAGTTTTGAATTAGCTGCATGTCTTGAGAATGCTTCTATTTCATGCACTCTGGTCATGTGAAGTATATCAGAATCTGCATCTCATTTGGTCATCCATGAAGTTCTCTTATCCGATACTTCGGCGGTGATTGCGATATTATGCTCTGAACTTCATCAGCTCCCCTCCCAAACAGACACCCTTGTTTTTAGATCCGTATAAAGAATTACGTACACCGATCTTATGCGAAGGGATGATATCATCAACATTCGTCTCAATTTGGAAGCATCCAGTCTTGATTTGAATTCAGCGCAAAGTTACACATTATATCCCTTTACCGAAGTCGATCGTGACACCAAAGTAACATAGTGTTGAAGCAACTAATCATTTGTCGAATAATCTCCGGCATATTTTATTAAAGCCCGATCAATGTGAAACGTGTTGTGCGTCCTTGATGTGAACTTTTTCTCCCTCCGGAAAGTGCAGAAATGGAATTGCTACCCCCAAAGTCAATTATAGTCCCGAGTGTACGAATTTTTTTCCCTCTATGTGGTCGAGTGGTAACATCAATCGGGTAACATAAAAAATCAATAAGTACCGGATGTAAACATTTCTCCCTCCAGGATGATGACTATTTGAGGAATCATCATACTCATGTGTACATCTTATTGCCAAAGCTGAACTGCTTACTTAGCTTCAAGCCCCGTGTTGCATAAGCAATGCTCTGTGAGTAAGATGTCGGTACTCTCTTTACAAATTCTCTTTGATCAAACCCAAACTACATCCCCCTTATTATTCTGTAGGTAATATGCTGACACTGATGGAGAAACCATTGAAACGAACCCGAGAATGAAGCAAAATCCTGACTTGTGACTTAATCTTGTACTATCCGCGTGATGAAGAACGGTGCAGAGGCAAATCTTACGTTACTCATATACTCCCCAAAAGGATATAAAAATACAACACCTTTGAAAAACTCTCAACTACGTGAGACATGAGTATACATGTAACTCCTTTAAGTGATAGCTATAACCCGTGAGTACTACAATGTAACTCCTTACATCGAGTATAACTAGATACATCAAGTCTTCATCACAAACCGTATATGCCCGAACAAGTCATCTTCGTTGACGAAAAACGAAGACGAAATAAGTACACTCCTCGTGAAATACTACTTCAATCCCAGATAAATAACATCGGACAATAACTCCATAGTCATTAAAATTCAATACTAGCCATTATGAATGAAGGTGAATTTTGATAAGGATCGTTTGAGTGTATGTAATTGTGTTTGTTGTGTTGCGTGAAATCAATTACGTTTACGGGCATTTTAAATTCAGGGAAATGTTCTAAATCAAGAAAAAACCGTGAGTGTTTTGATCGGTATCGCGGCGAAAAAATTCCAAAAAAAAACTGTAAAAAATGTCAATTTCTCATAGAAAACGATTGATTTTTTGGGCTTTCGAAAATCCTTGAACCTGCCTTCGGTGGTTAACAGCGTGATCCGTCTGGTTTTCTCTTCGATTTGAGAGGTCAGGGCTAAAACGGACTAGGTTCAAAAGTTATGGCTGTTTTACTGAAACCTTTTTCGTCAAAGTTTTCTAAAAAATTTTGTTTTGGGTCCAAAAAAAATGCTCATTCGATCCCACTCGTTCGATACCGCTCGTTCGAACCGCTCGTTCGAACCGCTCGATCGAACCCGCTCGTTCGAACCTCTCGTTCGAACCCGCTCGTTCGAACCTCTCGTTCGATTCGGCTCGTGTCGAACCGCTTCGTTCGAACCCGCTCGTTCGAACCTCTCGTTCGAATCCCGCTCGTTCGAACCCGCTCGTTCGAACCCGCTCGTTCGACACCGCAGTTTCGACCCGCTCGTTCGAACTCTCGTTTCGCAACGCAGTAGTTCAGAACCGCTCGTTCGAACCCTCGTTCGAACCGCTCGTTCGAACTCTCGTTCGAACCGATCAGTTCGAACGCATCGTTCGAAACCGCTCGATCGAGTCCGCTCGTTCGATCCAAACAAAGAAACACTCGTTCGGTCCAACGAAAAACCACTCGTTCGATTCACTCTTGTTCGGACCTTGCGTTTAAAGCTTATAACCAAGAAATGAGTCGAACCAAATGAGCTCATAAAAAACGAAATCACTAAACAACAATACTCGAATACAAAACACCCCCGGTTAGCTCTTGATACCAATTGACAAGGATCGAAAACACCTTTTCGGGGGTCTTGGTTGATCAAAGAACAATAGATGAATCATTGTTAGTTTTAGTGAGAGAAAGTAGAGAGAGGGTGAGATGAACACAAATAGTCATGAAAGATTAGTTAAGGAAAAACAGAAAAATGAACATCCACCCTCATGGAAGAGGCCATGAGGGTATTTATACAAAAGTAAAGCTAACTATTCCTAGTTAACCATAAAAGACCCTCGTAACACGCAGATGTCAAACTAATCAGTTCACGTGTAAGACGCCAGCTTCACTAAAAGTGAGGCTAACTATTTTGAGTGGATTGTGTAAGTTGGTTTAGTTCTGTGTAAATCAGATAGTGTAGATCTTGTGAGTGTATAGTACTTGTGAAGTGGTAGATTGGTTCTAGCTAAGATTAGGACTCGACATTTAGCTTAGTGTTGGGAAATATGTAAGCGAATGTATACGGTTTTCTCGCCTAAAGGTGAGTTGTTGCATAGGTGAAATCTCGAGTGGGATTGACATGGGAGGAAGTAGGGCGAAAAAAAGAGCTTCGTAGCCAAACCACTATAAATCTTGGTGGTCTTGGTTTCGAGCAGTTCCCTTTCCTTTATCCGCTTTTATTTGGTTGTGTGTTATTACAAGTAGATAGGTTACCTTGAGTAGTGATTATTGTTAATGATTAAACATTTGCTCGAATTTACAATTTTAGAAAGTAAGATTTTAAAACGCAAATTAACTGTAAAAACTAATCAACCCTCCCTTTTTTAGTTTCCACATTGGTATCAAGAAGCTGTGGGTTCACTAAGTTTATTAAAATATACTGTATTTTAAAGCTTGGAAGTCTATATGATAGGTTATTCCTGACGATTATTCATGTATGATTCTAGAGAAATCTCCCAATACAATGGAAATTATATTGTTCGGCGCAAATGCATTCGATTGTAAAAGGTCAAATGCCGCACTGATGAAAAAAGCCCTTAATTTTTCTATCCATGCAAAGACCACCATCTTTGGAAAATGATAGTTTTATTTATTGGAAAAATAGATCTGAAAATATGTTTAACTCAAAAAGATCTTGATCTTTGGCATGTTATTACTAACAGTGATTTTCAACCTATTAAACAAAACTTGAAAACCAAACTAGATGAGGTTATCCCTTTTAAAAAACAAAGTGGTGATCTTAAAAAGAGTCTTTCGAAAAATAACGAAGCCAAAATGGTTATTTACAACGCTTTGCCAAGAAAGAATAATGAAAGTTATTTTATGTGTAACACGAACAAAGAAATTTGGAAAACTTTGTTAATCATCTATCCAAAAAGTTAATATTCAAGTCAAAGAAAACAAGATTGACCTTTTAGTATTATACTATGAACAATTTCGTCATATTGCCGGACGAATTCTAGATAATGCTTTTGCTAGATTTAATTCATTATTACTAGTCTAAAAGCTCTGATTAAGGTACTCTAGCAAAGAGAAATTATGTTAGAAAGTTTATTAGGGCTTACCTCCCAAATGGAGAGCAAAGGTTCACGGAATTGAAGAGTTGAAAGACTATCATTCTATGTCACTTGATTAAATCATCGGGAACTCAAAGTTCCACGAGATGATCATCAAGAACGATTTGAATAAGTCAAAGCTAAAGGAGAAATAAAATCTCTTGCTTTAAAGGCTAAGAAGGAATCTAGTGATGAAGAGTGTTCGACTTCCAAAAGTAAAGACGAAGAATACGCCATGGCGGTTAGAGACTTCAAAAAGTTCTTCAAGAGAAGAGGTCAGATTCGTAAGATAAAGACAATCACGAAACAACAAAACAAGATGTTCCAAAGAGTGAGCGGACAGAACGGCAAAGTGATAGGAAGTATTTTAGATGCGGTGATCCAAATCATCTTATCGGAGAATGTCAAAACCACTTGAAATACAAGACGAAAGAGCATTCGCGGAGGTTCTTGGAGTGGGAAAGGTGAAAGAAGATGATGAAAAGGTATAGATGAAACGTGTCTTAGTGGCTCAAGCATCAAATGAGGTATGTTTCGATTCCTCTTACTTTAGTGATGAAAATTCATCAATAGATGATCTTACTTTAGATAATGAATATGATAAACTTTGCAAGATGAGTTTGAAAATAATCACTAGCTAAACAACTAAAGTTACTAGAAATATTTAAGAAATAAACTTAGTGACCTAAATTAAAATGTCTATTTAGAGAAAAAACAAGGGGTTGGAGCTCGAATGTACAAATTATCAAATCCTTAAAATTGATAACAAAAAACTCAAGGAAGAAGCTCTTAACTAACTAAAATTTAGCAAAGGTACACATTGCTTAAATAAAATGTTATGCAATCAAAAACACTCCAGTGATAAATTAGGTTTAGGTTTAACTCATGTGGAGACGCATCAACCTAGTAAGTTAAAGGAAATAAATTTTGTGAATATCTTAGAAAGAAGAACCTCCTCTGATGGCGGTCCCCCAAATACATTGGGCGGCCCCTTAAAGTCCAGACGCCCCACAGCAATTAAGGGGCTGCTGTTTCTGTTCACAGATATGCCAACAAATGTGTTTCTTTCAAATCCATGTAGGCGTCTAGACCAAACACTATGTTAAACAATGTTAAAATTAGTGATAGTGTAATGAGGTTGACCAATTTTATAAACCAACGTAAAACCTGCGAGTTGGATTTTATAAACAAATTTTTAGGTCAAAAAACTTTCCACCTAAAGATGTCATATTCATTATCTATGCTTAAGACACGCAACCAAAAAGGAAGTTGGATGACAAAACCAACCTCTTGGTTTCCCCTAATTAGAACACTTCCAACCTCAAAAGTTAAATGTTTATGGGAAATGTTGTCCTCCATTTCACATCCTAATTAATTAACAACTGCAAGGGATGTTTAACACTAACAACTTTGGACCGCTAAGTAGTGGGACCAAATATGGTAGTTATTGTCTTATATAAAGATATATGCCTGGAGTCGACTTGGAAACTGATGAGTGGATAAAGGCAGCGAATGCCTTAAACACATGAGGGTAACCGATGCTCTTCTCAACTACAAGGCATAAAACCGAGATGGTAATGTCGTTTTGGTAGTAATCTATCGCGGGTAATCATTAGCAAAGGTACGTATTATCTAATGGACTCTCTCATATAGATAATGTTAGAATATGTAGATACTTTAAGATTTAATTTGCTACGTGTAGGCTGAAATATCGTATTATAAATGTAGAATAAAACTTTCTCTGATAACATGATCGTGAAATCACTAGGACGTAAGGTTTATAGTAGAGGTATTAGGAAGGAAGTAAGGCTTATCGTGATGAATTAGGAAAAAGCCAAAAGATAAAATTTGTCTTGCAACGATTGATGAAAACTCCACGTTGTGGCATAGGAGATTAGGTCACGTTAATATGCATCTCATTCAATCGTTAGCATCTAAGAAGTTAGTTAGAAATTACCAGTTAAGTTGATCACACTTCTATGATGATTGCAACATTAGAAAAAGCCTTAATCATAGTAGATGACTAGAAAACAAGCTCACGCTAGTCACAAAGCTAAGAATATAGTCTCAACGACTAGATGCTTAGAACTACTCCATATGGATCTCTTCGGTCCATCCGCCATACAAAGTTATGGAGGAAACCTCTACACCTTAGTCATAGTAGATGACTACTCTAGGTATACTTGGACAAGATTTATTAAGAATAAAACCAAGGCTTTCAATCAATTTTAAATCTTTAGTAAGAAAATTCAAAATCAATTAGGATGTTCAATAGTGTCAATTAGGACGGACCATGGTAGAGAATTTGACAATGAAGTGTAATTTGGAGGGTTTTGTAATGCCAACGGTATTACACATAACTTTGCGGCTCCACGCACTCCACAATTAAATGGTGTGGTAGAAAGGAAAAATAGGACACTATAAGAAATGAGTAGAACCTTGTTGAACGAAAAATCGTTACCACAAAAGTTTTGGTGTAACACCGTAGATACCTCAACATACATCCTCAACCAAATCCTAATTAGAGCCATCTTAGGTAAAACACCTTATGAACTCTTGAGAGGTAGGAAACCTACTCTTGATTACTTTAGGGTGTTTGGAAGCAAGTGCTTCATTTTAAACACCAAAGACTACCTTACTAAGTTTGACCCAAAGTCATACGAAGGTGTCTTTTTAGGTTACTCCCAAAATAGTAAAGCCTACATCATCCTTAATAAACACACCATGAAAATCAAAGAATCACTCAACGTGACATTCGATGAAACTCCTCCACCCTCTAAGACATCACCCTTGGTGGATGATGACTTAGATGAAGAAGAAGCAATTAAGGTTACCGAAAAGAAAAACTTAGAAAATGACATTGAGGATGAAACTTTAGAAATTGACGAAGTAGTCAATATTAAGGAATCTAGGAACCATCCATTAGAAAATGTCATAGGAAACCTTAACCAAAGAACTCTTAGGTCACAAGCCCAAAACCAAAGTAACTTCTTTTGTTTTATATCAACTATAGAACCTAAGAATGTGAATGAAGCCTTAACGGATGAAAGTTGGATAATCGCTATGCAAGAAGAATTAAATCAATTCATTGCAAACGATGTTTGGGAGTTAGTACCACAACCTAAGAATATGACAATCATAGGAACTAAGTGGGTGTTTAGAAATAAGTTAGACGAGAACGGTGTTGTTTCTTGAAATAAGGCTAGATTAGAGTCTATTAGAATACTATTAGCTTATGCTTGTGCTTTAGATTTTAAGCTATTCCAAATGGATGTAAAAAGTGCATTCTAAAAGTTTTATCAATGAGGAGGTATACGTGGCACAACCTCCAAGATTCATTGAGTTTGAAAAACGGAGCATGTTTATAAAACTCAAGAAAAGCTTTATATGGTCCTTAAACCAAGCAACTCAAAGCTTGGTCATGATAGATTAAAATCTTTTCCGTTATTAAACATGAAGTACAAATGGGGAATGGTAATATAACACCACTTTTTACTAAGAAGAAAAGTTCTAATCTCATCATCGTTCAAATATAGTATCGACGACATTATATTCGGTTCGAATTGTCAAGACATGTGTGATATTTTTCAAAACATGCATGACGATTGTTCGAGATGAGCATGGTGGGCATGAACTTAACTTCTTCCTTGGACTACAAATAAAACAAATGGAAGACGATATCTTCTTTAATCAATCTAAATATATTAAAGAAATGCTTAAGAAATTTGTCTTAGAAGACTCTAAACCAATGAAAACCCCCATGTCCTCGGATGCTAAACTCATGAAAGAGGAAGAGTGTGAGTCGGTAGATAGTACCAAGTACGAGCATATAGGTAGTTTACTTCGACTTAACGGCGACGTAGGCCGATATCATGTTTAGTGTCTGCCTTTGTGCACGCTTCCAATCTTGAAGCGATTAAGCGTATGTTTCGATACATTAAAGGCACTACGCACTTAGGATTATGGTATCCTAAGGGGACCGGCATAGAAATCGTAGTATATGCCGACTCTGATCATGCGGGAGATTATGTGGACAGAAAGAGCACTAGTGGTATTTGTACGTTCGTGGGATGTTGTTTAATATCTTAGTTCTCGAAGAAACAAATCGCTCTTGCTATATCCACTACTGAAGCTGAATACGTAAGCGTCGAAAAAGCATGTTAACAAGCACTATGAATGAAACAAGCTCTTATCGACTACGACATACGACTCGACGACATCCCGATCTTGTGCGACAATAAAGGAGCAATTAACCTTAGCAAAAACCCTATGCAACACTCGCGAACTAAACACATTGAAATTCGTCACCACTTTCTTCGTGATAATGTCTAGAAAGGATCGAAATTCGTCACCACTTTCTTTGTGATAATGTCCAATAATGACATATCTCTATCGAAAAAGTGTCGTCCTTCAACAAAATCGCCGACATTCTCTCTAAACCCCTTAAATGTGAATCTTTTAACTATCTACGTCTTTGTTTAGAATAATGGAACACATTTCATAAATCGTTCTTCTTTTCTTCTGTCTTGATACTAGTCTGTGTTCCACTCCGTGTCGTGACAACTTAATTACTTCATCCTAAGTACTTTAAGAATTTATAATTCGCGAAATTAAAATTAACACGCCCCTCTTTTTGTAAAAATTTTGTCAAAATTCTAGCCAAAAACCATCTGCTAATGGCGGCCCCCATATCGATATGGGACCGCCACCAGAAGACACTTTTGTCTGTCACCCTCTTTTTGTTAAATACAAAAACAAACACCCCCTTCCTCTCCAACTGGTGCGACAAAACAACCCAAAAAACATCCAAACCTTAAAAGCAACCACTAAAATACTAATTAAAGATCAAATCAACACTAATAATCATTCCTAACACCACAAAGATCATCAATTGTAAGTCATTTCGTCTATTTTCTTTCAAATTTGTGTCTAGGGATCATGTTGAACAAAAATTCAAAATTGGGGATTTCCAGTTTTTGTGTTTATATGCAATTAGGACTATAATAACACAAATTATAACTAATATGCTTTCCGTAGACATAGGATTTGCATAATTAAAGTGTGTTTGTCAAAAATCATTTTCACACAAAACCCCAATTTTATTTCAAAATTACTCACGTTAGGGACACCATAAAAATATTTTTATGCATTGTTAATACATCCTAAAAACGTATTTGCATACATGCATAATGACCCTCTTTAATAAGCTAAATTTGTTGATTCTTAGGAAATAAGAGTTGTTAAAACATAACCCTCTTTAGCCTTCTCCTTTCTGCACAAAATAGAAAAATAGAGAATTCTGGGAAAATTTTGTAACCCTAGAAAACGGCCCCAAATACATATGGCGGCCCCCCAATATATTTGGGACCGCTGACAACAGGGTCACGAAACTTTTTACTGT
>BQNB010109334.1:7530-20032 GCA_026074375.1 Tanacetum coccineum
AAGTTAATTGGTTAAAATTTATAAGTAGCCCTGTTAATCCTATTACCACATGAACATGGACCCATATGCATTAGCCACATTATGAAGGAATGTTTAGGAATTCATTGTGAAAACCAAATAACTGATTTTGATCTTGTTACAGATATTAGGATAGGTAGCAACCCATTCCTCAGACTCATATAGCACTTCTCAAATTAGCACTTCTGAAGAGATAGATTATGACTCTCCAAAACCACCTAAGAGTTTGCTCAAATGGTACCACTATTTGTCAGATGAGTACAAGGACAATGGCAGGTTTTGGGGTTCAAAATCAGGATGTAATGAAAGTGATGTAAAACCTTCTTGGAAAGACATTGAAAAGGTTAAAGCATGTATGTTGGCTAAAGCATAAGCATCTGAGGCATCTTCCAAGGCTAAAGTGGAAGCATGTGTATCAAAGGTTAAAGCAGAAGCATGTGGGTCAAAGGCTAAGCTACAAGCATCAACTAAAACACTCATTATCAAAAGCCCTGTACCAATAACAAATTGTGTACTTGGGCTTGCAAATGCTATAAACTGGGATGCTATTAAAGGCAAGACCTTTAGAGTGCAGATACCCCCAATAATGACTTTTGCTGAAGTGAAGATAGGGAAAAGGAACCTTAGAAGTAGAAAGTGATGTTAATCTACTTTATGATGTTATGTATATTGGTATTTTGGTCCTTATGTAATGGTAGTAGATGTTAATCTACTTTTAAAACAATATGCCTATAACTGAATTTATGATGTTAGAATGGTTTGTGTTTGGTTAATGAAGTCAGGATGTTATCTTCAAAATTATGTTATCTGCTTATTTGATTGACAAATGTGTGTTTTGGTTAGGATGTTATCTGCTTATTCTTAATTTTTTTTTTTGCAGAAATAATTGAGATAAGCTCAAACAACTCAGAAGACAGGAAAGGGGCATCAAAAGAAACTGCTCCTATATTTTATGGGCCATTAACACAAGAATTGCTAGATGCTTATGGATATAACACAATTGAGGAATATCTATCCTGGAACTACTTTCCAAGCACAGACATGGAAACCACAGACATGGAAACCACAGACAAGAGAAACACAGACAAGGATTGCATTGTTGACTCTAACTCTACAATGTCTAAAGGTAAATATGTACCAGTTTGCAAGAAAAACAAACCAAATGTCTATAGCCATGTACAAGTCATAGGATATGTGCTGGGATTACCAAATGTCACTACATGGGATGAAATTGAAAAGAAAATTAGAGCCACGAAGTTAAAAACTTGTGCAGATAAGGCAAAGGGGAAAAGCAATGTGTCATGTGGAAGCTGATCATGTTATGACATGTTTTAGATGTTAGCTTTTGTTTGTATTTTGTTTAGCAATCAAACTTTATGGTGACTTATGTAATGGTGAAAATCATGTACTTTTTAAAACCTTATAAAATTTGATGTATTGGTCTGTTTGGTTTGTGGTGTTATTGTCTCGTTTGTGTGTTATTGCAGCTTGCACATTGCATAAGCAGAGGGAGAAAAAGTCACTGTTTAATAAGCAGTTTCTATAAGCACTCTTTAAGCTACTAGCAAAAAACAATGAAGCTTAAACTTCTATATTAAACAAGAATGCATAACATTAATGAATAGGTTACTCTGGCAAGATGGTAAACCGCTTGCCTTCCGTAAGGGAGGTCGCAGGTTCGATTCATGCTGGAGTGTCACATACTTAATTATAAGCATTTTTTAAGCTACTAGCAAAAACCAATGAAGCTTAAACTTCTATATTAAAAAGGAAATGCATTACATTAATGAATAGGTTGCTCTGGCAAGATGGTAACCTGCTTGACGTTTGTAAGGGAGGTTGCGGGTTTGATTATTGCTGGGGTGTAACATCCCTTTTTTATTTTCTTGTTATGAATATATTGGTTTTTTGGGTATTTAGTCACATACAACTAAGCATAAAGTGACCAAAAGTGTTAATAAGTGTGACCATATAGTGTTTAAAGTGAAGAAATGTGTATTTTGTGTGACTATTGATCATCAAATGGCCACATGAATTTGATGTTTGTGTGACCTTTTGTAATATTTAGCCACACAAAGCATGTTTGTTTTGGGTATTTAGTCACATATAATTAAGCATAAAGTGACCAAAAGTGTTAATAAGTGTGACCATATGGTGTTTAAATTGAAGAAATATGTATTTTGTGTGACTATTGATCATCAAATGGCCACATGAATATTATGATTATGTGACAAAACGTTTAGTGTGACCATATATGCCATTTGGTCACAGTGTTAGAAGTAAATGTGACTAAACACATTAGCTTTTGGCAAGCTAACACAAACTAAACTTTAGACACACATATTAAGTTACGTGACCATATGTAACGGAATTTGGCTACACTAAAATAATGTGTGACAAAACGTTTAGTGTGACCATATGTGGCATTTAGTCACATTGTTCAAGTGTGTGACAAATATTTGTCACTATTTATATGTATATCGTGACCAATGCTTCAAGCTTACTTGTATTGGTCACACGTTCGAAATTCATATGTGACCAAACAATATTACCAGTTACTTTTAGCCACATGATGTTCGAATGTGTGGCAATACAGTTCTAATGGTCACACGATAAAAATATTCATGTGTGACTAATTAGTAAATGGTGTCTTTTTTTGTACCTTTGGTCACATAAATATGTGAATGTGTGGCCGTTCCATTTTGCCCATGTGTGACCAAATCCACTTTTTGTACTAGTGTGGTGTATAAGGCTTCAATAGGTTTCCTATTGTGAATTTGATATTCAAATATGTAGTCTGGATTGGTGAGCTACATCTTTTCACATTTGATGTGATTTGTACTTTTTATCATTAGGAGAATTATATCCTGTTACTTATAACAAGGAACATAAGCATGGATACATTTTTTGTTTACTTTATTGAGCTTTAGATCACTTGTTTTAATGGTTATTCACTCACTTCAAGTTCTAGCTACTGTATAGCTATGCAAATTGCATTGTTGTAGCAAAATTATTGGTATTCTAGCTACCGTTTTAATGCTTGAAATGCAAACAAGTTGTAGATGGTCCGAAGAAGGTTCAGTTTGCATTGGGAAACGACACAAGATCTCATGGTAACATTATGCTTTTTTATTCACATAACATGTCTGATATACTTAAACTCATGCTATAATAAGTAGTTATCTTGTGGTCTAATTGGTATGCGTAGATTTAAGATGAGTTAGACGTATATGCCAATTATTGTATGTAATGCAAATACTTATGCAAGGTCCGATGACCACATGGACAGATTAGTTCTTAACAAACTAGAGCTACAACGATCTTTAGGTTTCCACGATCTTTAGGTTTCCACAAACTAGGATCTATAAGGTTTTTGAAGAAACCCTAAAAACCCTAATTTTCTAGATATACGTGTGTGAAGTTTTATAGGTATTGTAGAATTCAGTGCTACTAATGATGCTTATAATCGTCCTCCCTACCTGTTTGGGTATGCAATACGATTGGTAAGCTTTGTTACTATTTATTTGGGTTTCTTTTTTATCCGTTGTGCTCTAACTGATCAAACCCTAGACAATTAGGGTTTGTATATTTTTCGGATCTGATGTGGTGTATACACGGCTTGGTATGAATTCATTCAAACTCTTTTAGGGTTTTCTTGATAAGCCATGATTGTATAAAGTTGGGGTTTGCACTAATGGTATCTATGGTGGTCATAATATGAAAGATGAAGGTGTAATGTATATTCTTGATCATTATGTGATTTAAAATCGGTAACGACATGAACTTCAAGGCAATGATCTAGATCAGTATCATACCAACTGTAATAGGTTAGTTTAGATACTATTGGATTTGTATACAAAGTTAATGCTGTTAAAGAAGATTAATGCTGCTTGGATATAGTTTTTGCTGTTTGTTTAATTCGTGCTGCTCGGTCTCAGTTAATGCTGTGATGTGACTTTGTGATGCTAGTAAGGAAGAAACAATAGTAGTTCATGAGTTAATACTGCTAAGGTATAAAAGCAGTTACTACTGTTATTATTGTTGGTTAATACTGCTAGCGTTTAAAAGCAGTTAGTTACTACTGCTTAGGATTAAAAAGTTAATACTGCTTCATGATATTAATACTGCTATTGAATTTAAGCAGTTAATACTGCTCGGGTTCAATAAAGTTAATCTCGCTTATATGTTCATACTGTTTTGGTGTTAAAGGAAGTTAGTACTGCTAGAAGCAATTACAACTACTAGCCTTGTTCGATAAAAGAAGTTAGTATTGCTAGCTTTGACAGATAGCGGATAACACACACATAAGATTTTTGGTTTTTTGTTCTTAACTGAATTAAAGGCTCGTATTTTTGCATCTATTGAAGATGCGGTTACGAAGAAGATTGTTTATCACTTATTTGATGGTGAAGTGGAATTATTTGGGTTTGTGTTTTATCATACCTTTTAGCAGGAGGTAACTTGTTCGTGCTTAGAAACGATGTGACGAAGAATTGACAAATCTAGCAAAGGTGTGTGATTTTTCTTATGGTGCTCAATGCTCACATTTGCTATCACTTTGGTTATGTGTCTCATAGAAGATGAGGATAAATTGTCAAGAGATTGCGGTCTCCCTATACATTGGTTTTGGGTATACGTTCGAAGTCACGTGGATAGTGCAAGATATAAGACACAAGTTTGGGTTGTTTTACTTCAGCATCAAGTTCATTATACTTAGTTTTCTTCATCAATGATCATTACATAGAGCTTACAGAATTGAAGATTCCTGAAATGGTTAACATATGGGTTTCAGGGGAAGCTTAATGTTAAAATGTTTAACCATTTATATGTACCACATAAGGTGAAGGTTTTTACTACTGCTAGTTTAAGTTTCTACTGCTCAAGTTCATTTATCTTAAAGGCGCGTCATGGAGGGTAATTTAAGTTGTTGAAGGCTGAATTAGAAGTGTAATATTGGTTCGTAGTTGTGAAGATTAAAGTTGCATACTTTAGTCTCCTATTTGATATTGACACAAAGGGGAAGAAGATTTGATGATTTGCAACTTGTAGATCCTTGGTGGTATTGCATAGCTTAAGGGGAAATTTTCAATTGTATATTAACTGAAGGGGAAGTTTGTGCTTATTTGGTTTTGTCATTATCAACTAGGGGAAGATTGTTGGGAATTATATTTGAGTTGATAAGACAAAACAAGATGGAAACAAGAAGGACCAAAGTTGTTATTATGGGATTCTACAAGATGTAGGAGATAATGAAGATTTGGTCAAAAAGAAGATAAAGATGAATATTAATGAGAAGATAAAAATAAATAATTAATTGATTCTCTCATTAATATCTTTTATTAGTTTCCATGTAAGCTTTGACTCCTTATGCTATAAAAGGAGGTCCAGGCATATTGTTTTAGGCATCCAGAAAAGTGTGTGTTCTCAATGAGAGTCGACTAAAGAAAACGTGTGTGTGTACACGTTTGTATAGTTAGTAGTAGACGTCTATCTAGAGTTTAGCCTCAAGGTAATCAAGGTTTTCCTTGATCCCTGTTACATTTCATTGATGTAACCGTATTGTTCTGATCGAATAATATTGGGGCTGTGGTAAATGTTTGGTAAAACCTTGTTATGATAATATTGATTCTATGTTTGAGTATTCCGCCTATGTTATCATTATCCTAGATTAGTTCTTAACAAACTAGAGCTACAACGATCTATAGGTTTTCACATCCCATATAACACTCAAATATCCCACCATGCATTTAACGCGTACTCCCACAAACAAAATCCCTTCCCAATATGTATATTCATTGCTACCTAATCGTTATCCATACGTCATGCCTACAAAAGTGCATGACACAAAATGACTAAACAGTAGCCAAAAAAGAAGGATAGTGTAAGTTGTGGGTGGTGGCATTAAATGTGGATACAAACAGTTTTTAACCTTTTTCGAAATAAAAGTTTAATTACTCAAACCATTTTCACAACTTCACCTATAAATACCCCAAAACAAAGAAGTAACACACAGAAATTTCCAAAAGCAAACAAACTCTGCTAAATTTCTCTCTCAATTAAAAGTGTGTGTATTCTTAAATTTTTCTAGGTACAAATCCCTTTTCAAACTATTTTCTTTGGTCAAAGTTGTTAGCATCTAAGATATCCATCTTAGTGTTTTTCACCTTGATAACATATCAAAAATTTCACAGCAGCGATAAAAGTTAGATTCAACTTGTGACCATCTGGTTCTTGATATTGCCATTGTCCTTTTCAAAACATTCTAAAAATGGCAGCAAACCAAGCAATCGAATATGCCCCTCAGTATGGCGATTTGACTATTGAATCCCTTGTTTTTTAAAGTAACAATGGTGTGGGTAATTTCAACTATCCATAAAATGTCCCAGCATATAAACCAATTTTCAAGTTGTTGATGAACTACCTACTTGCTAAGGCCTTTACAATAACTCCCTTGGTACTTTACCAAAACTTCCTGAGGGAGTTTTGGTGTACTGCCATAGCCTATGACCCAAGTCCACCCTCTGATGACTCTATAGCTCGCCTACTTAAGGAGTATTTAATCAAGTTCTTAGTGATGAATGGTAAAAAGCCATTGACCCTTGACTTTAAAACCTTTGTTGAGTTCACTGGTCTTGATTACAAAGAAGGCACAAATGTGTCTCATCCCTCTCTTGAGTCTATTAAAGCTAAATTGGCCAAGATTGTCATAAATTCAAGCTACTTGGACACTATCCTGAAAAACTCATTTTTTGTGGCTTAGAGAATCCTGTTTACTTTTTTCATTCAGGTTCTCGGCGGGAACTATTCATCTACTAAACAGATCAACTCTATTTAGCAGATGATATCATATTGTCTCATGACTGGGACAAAGATTGACATAGGGGATATCATTTATAGTGATCTCGTAACCAAGCTCACAAGAAAGTCTAGGAAGAAATATGTTTCCTACCCTAGATTTGTTTCGTGTGCTTTAAAAGTGTTACTGGGTGCTTAATACACTCAGGATGAAAATTTTGGGAGTCTTCCTAGCATCCTGAGTAACTTTAATTTTTCAAAGCACCCATCTAAAGTCACTAAAATTGAATTGATGGCCTCAATGATTGTTGTAAACAATCTTGAATCCTTAGTGTCTCCACTTCCTTTTTCTGGAAAGAATAAGAAAGGAAAGTCTCAAAAGAGGAAAAAGGCCAAGACTGATAAGACCACCCCTAAAGCCACTAAAACACCACCAACTGAGGATGTACCAACGAAGGATTCTGAGAAAACCCATTCAGTCTCCTCAGGCCAAACTGCTCATCCCTAAGATACATAGAGAAACATACAACTCGTTGTTAAGGGATTCCATTCTCCACTTGATGAGGGCACTCGCTGCTTAAATCCTTTGCGTGAAGGTAAACCGATTGATGCCAAAGACCTAGAGGGAAACATGTAACCTGCTGGTATGGGATTTCCTTCCTCTTCACTCGATGAGGGCATTCGTAAATCACAACTTTTGCTTAAGGGTAAAACTACTAATCCCAAAGACTCAGGGGGAAATGATCAGCCTACTGATAAGGTATTGCCTTCCACGGTTTCTGATGAAGGTACTGGTAAAACCAAGCCTTTTTACCAGAAGGGCCATGTGATGACAAAGACTTAGAGAGATTAAAACCAGTTGCTGATATTAAATCACAAACCCACTTGTTGTTAATCTATCAGGGACTGATGCTAAGTACCAGGTGGACCAGACCTAGTCCACTAGATTGAGGTATCAGTCCCTGACCAAAAATAATGGCAAACTTCTTCTGAAGTGGAGCTGAATACTCAGACCTTGTTACTCATAATTGCTGCTGATGTTCAAGACCTACTAATGTCTGATGATGAGCTTATTGAAGAAAGTGATGATGATGTGTTTAAGGCTAGTAATGAAATGGATGAAGACATCTAACAATTTGATAAAGAAGAAACCCATTTATAACACCCTGTGTTTTTAAGTCATTGACGACATCAATAAATCCACAATGTACCTTTTGTATTGTACGTGTTTACTTTAAATCATAAACGTTGAGTTAAATCGCGTACGCCAAATATTAGCGTTCAATGTAAACGGGCATCAAACAATTAAATGTTTACATCAAGCAAGAGTTAAGTAATTATTTTGAGAATAATTATTAACTTTGTTCATTTTTTTTATCGGATACGTAAAGTGTATACGTTTCGCGATAAATTGCATTTAGGCACTCCCGAAACCACCAAAACTTTTCTACGCTTCAACAAATACCCACGTTTATACCCAATACCCAAAATTTACTCAATATTATCATACATAAGCCCTTATGGCCGGATATAAAGAGAAAAACCAAGAAAGAACCAAGGAAATGCAAGTTGAGAACACATCTCCATGTTTTCATGGGATGTTCTCAACTATTAGGGGACATTTACCATTTTCTTCATACTTTGACCAAGACTAAGACTTGGACTTCCTTAATACCCTCACAATGTTTCCTTGACTAAGACTTGCACCATATATACATGTATCTACTAGTAAGAGAAATCATACAAGTAAAACACTTACCAAAATCACAAAATCTCTTCCTTGTTTCTCTTGGCAACCTACGGCACAAACACCCCCTCCAACCAAATCCTTATAAATTTTTCTACAACCCATACACTCCTATACACATCTATCCTAAGATATTCTAAGGTGATCCCAAGCATTGGCTAACCTTTTACAAGTATCAATCAAGAAAGGAAAGATTAGGGTTTTCTAAACCTAATCTAGGGTTTCATCTTGCAAGCTTTGGTTTTGTGACTAAACAAGGGTTTATCACTTATTTATCACCATCATCATTTATCATAAGGTCCACTTTAAACCTTTATGCCTTCATTTTATAAGTTTTCATGCATATGTTTATTCTATTTTAGCTTAAATCACCATTTAGGATTTTATCATGAAAATGAGGTTTTTACTTGAAATGATCATATGGATTACTTTTATATATGTTGTGATGTTACTTATATCATGTTAATAAGGATGAGAAAAGAATGCACCATATTAATTTGGTGTAAAAATGATTAAGTATAAATTAGGGTTTACAATAGTTTCTTAATATGTTTCAAGTTAAAGAAATACAAATGACATGTTAAGGTTAATTATGGACTTATATTAATGTTACTTGAACACTAAAATAAAGTTAGGTTGGAAGAAATACACTTGTACACACTTGGTTTATGTATAAAAATGATTATGGACAAAACTAGTAAATTAGGGATTTCTTAAGTAAAGTTATGATTTTTAAGTGTTATCATGGTTTTGTTAACCTTGGTAACTTGGACATATGAGGACTATTATGGACAAATGAATTCTAATATATGGATGATATATATAATATATATGAAATATAAGACATATGGTGGGTTACAAAATGGAAAAGTATGAAAACAAAGATTAAAAATGGACTTAAGGGAATCACCACCACATTCTGCCCAAAATTCGAAATAAAACATATTTATTTTATATTTTTATAAGATAACACATTTCACGACGATTCCGAAAAAACGGCTTAGGATTTACATAGAGACCCTTCTTAAAACAATAAGGATAATTGTTTTAGTTCTAGTTATGGGGGGGGAATCTATCGATTTGATTGTTGCCTACAGTCTTGTTTTCACGATAATCTCGTTTTACCACCAAATACCAAAAAAATGAAGAAAAAAAATATCCAAAAATAAAATAAGTGTTTTTGTCACAATTTTGACTTTTCTACTAGGTAGAATAAGAATAAATTTTGACCCGATCGAGCGTGTTGAGCTCTAGCTTGTTCCTTAACTTTTAGACTAAGCATTCGCAGATCTTTCGAAGACAATAAAATGATTAGAGTTAATTATGAGTTGGGTGCTCCTTTAAACATGATTAGTTGGAAATCTTAAAGCTCATAGTGTAGTTTGTGAGGTTTTCTTTCCCATAAGCTTCTACCGGATTATAATACGGTGATTTCTTCGAAAATTAATTAAATCAACAATTTTTAAAAGTATAGGTCGATATCAATATTTTTGTTTAAATTTATACTTAAATTTTCTTAAAACGAAGTTTCTTCTATATCATGGTAATATAAAGTAAAAAAAATGTGGTAATAATAATAATAAACTGTGGGCTGATAAAAGTTTACTGCATCTTGCCGGCTCACAACCGATGTTGCAGTCTTCTAAATAAGGCACATAGTATTTATCCGAGACTGATAAAAGTTTGCTGCATCTTGCCTTGCTTCAAACATGTTGCAGACTTCAAAAAAGGTACAAGGATTTCAATTGGATCATAAGTTATGTTATTGATTTGAGAGTGGAAATAATGTGATTTAATTTTGAAATATAGGGAAAAATCTTCTTTTTCTAAATTTAAATATGCTTTTGAACTGAGACTATTTTATTTTAAGTTTTTCTAAATAAGCTATATGTATATATGGGAAACCTAAGATAAACCTGAGAGTTTTTGAAACCTAAGGTTCGTGAGTCCCGATACTAGTCTCTGTGGGGTGTCAAAAGCCTGGTCACTTATCCGCAAGGTTGGGATGTACCGAGGCAAAAGTCGCTACATGGGATGATCTCGCCTTCAAACTCATTATTCTCGGGTGGAACGTGAAGCATAGAATTTTGCAAAATGTTGATCCATGGTTGAAATTCGAAATGGCACATTCACCTAATATATAATAATTGTCGGGAGTGAAAAGTTCACAAGTTACAAATATGAGTAGTGTTAGCATCTTTACTTATATTTAACGGTGATTTCGTTTTAAGCTTGGTTTGAAATAAGTGAAAAGTCGAGAACGATGAATTTATCCTTTTTGGGGCATTTTAGGATTGAAATGCGACTTGTTCTATGACCCTAAAGTTATAAAAATAATGAAAGTCAAATATGTTAGTTAGTTGCTTAAAAAGAAAAATACAAAAAAATGAAAAAAAGGGAAAAATACAAAAATATTAGTGGTAGTAAGTGTAAATATTTAAGAATGGTAAAAACGGGGCTTTTCTAAACTTTTGATTCTTTAATTCCCCTCGATGAACACTTAGCTACTTTTCGAGGTTATTAGTCGAGGGGGATTGAGGGTCTTAGTTTTCTTAAGTGTTTACTTATAGCATTGCGTGAGGACACGACAATAGTTTAGTATGGGGGATTTTGGTATGTGCTTAATTACACATACCATTTTCCATTAAAACCGGACTTAAATGACCAAAAACGTACCAAAAATACATTGTATTTGTATGTTTTCACTTATATTGTGCAGGAAACGGATATCCGACAAAAGGACGAAAAATCAAGCCAAAACGGACAAAACCGAGCACGGAACGGAAAGAGCGTGAAAAAGACAAAGTCAAAAGTCAAAGTCAACAAAAGTCAAGTCAAAAACGATGCCGACGTCGAAGAAATACTTAATGGGCCAACCCGCACCCATCTAATGGGCCGGGTCAGCCCATTAAGATATTTATACTAAAACTTATAAGACTTAAGTCTTATAAAAAGCCCAATGTCCAAATCCAAAACCCTTATATACCCGGCCCATCAATAGGCCCAAACCATTAACCCCTTAACACCCTTTAACCACAAACCCATTAAACCCTTTTCACTGTTAGTCCTTAAAGGACTAACGGTGCAACACACCATACATACTCAAGGACCAAAAGTGTTAATGACCCAAACCTGTCACCCCTTAACCTTTAAAACCCTTTACACCCGTGGTCCCTATACCCCTAATCCCGTTACCCTGCTTATAACAAAACCAAAAACCCTTTTCCCGCTCAAAAATACTGTTCATTGTCTCTTTCCCCACCTCGTCTACTGTACCCCCAAACAAAACCATCCCTTTCCTTAGCCCCACTACTTCATAAGCTGCCAATTGCCACCTTGGCAATCCTAAACAACCCTATTCGTTGAAGGATGAAGACAAGGATTTAAGGGCTAGGATTTGAGGACTTGGAGACCAAGCAAAATAGACGGCTATGATGAAGCCTCTCACATAACTAACACACCTTTGAGTTCTCTCATAGAAGAAACACAAGTGAAGACCCAAGACTTAGCTTATTTTTCTATATATAGGACCTTGTAAGCCATTGGTGGCATCTAGTTTTTTCTTTTCAGCTGATATTTAAGTTAGTTTTTAATTTATTAAAAAGCTTTGTACTGTTTTATGAAGATTAATGAAATTTAAGTTTTTATGTTTAAACCTGTTTTTAAGCTAAAGTCATTTGTGTTTTAAAAACTGTTTGTTTTAAGCCCACATAAGCTCTTTTAACCTTACTTAAGTTGTCACTTAAGCATTATAAGCTTTTCCATAGCTTATATTGCTTAAGTCTATTTTTACTTAAAATCACCCAAAAAAGCTCATTTGGAAGATAAGCCAAAAAAAGAAGAGCTTATAGGGATTTTACCAGCTTGTAGATAAGCTCTCTAAGAGCCCTTTTATCCCTATTTTGAGCAAGGGATTTGTAAGTCCTCATTTTCCATTTTTTT
>BQNB010109335.1:0-22774 GCA_026074375.1 Tanacetum coccineum
AAATGGAATTATGAGAAAATGAGGAGTGATAAGCATCTAAATGTACCATTCCTAGACAACTTAGCTAAAATTAAGCCATTTTTCCCCTTCTTTGACTACTTGACCGGCCATGGATCCAAAGTGGTCTCGGGCTTTCTTTTCATGTTGAAATCACTTAAATACTCATAAAACTCAACCGTAAAAGTTTCCCCAAAGTTAATTAGCAATTTTATTGACTTTAAAAATACTTTTCCATTAACCTAGAGTATTCTCACGACATATTTTCACTTTACACCCTTCAAAACTCATTTGGACATTAACGGACGTGTCAGACTCGTTTTTCGGCATTTCTCACAAATTCACGGGTCAAACCACCCGGAATACAAATAACACAATAATACCTTCCAAAAGGGATTATTAATCACAATAAACCACAATTCATCACAATACTCATAAAAATCACCACCGTCAACACGATACAAAATCTGAATAAACTGACAAAAGTCAAATAGTCAAAGGACTATTAATGAAATATTCAGAACATAAAAAGGGCAAAGGTTACAACTACTATCTGAGGAGTTGGGTTTACAGGGTTTATGGAGATGCGTTCTGGTATGGAGTTGTTAGTGAGGAGAGGCTAAATGAGGCCATTGATGTTCTGGATGATTTTGGAGAGACCCCTCCATTCGAATCGTGAGGATCCCTTCGTGACTCTCAATAGTCTAGTTTCATTTGTAGTTTCTTTTGTTATGTAATCACTAAACTTGGACTGTTGGTTAATAGACTTGGTACCATTTGTTGTAATGACTTCTGTCATGAATTTGTAATGCAATGCAACAATGTATTAAATCTTTTGTGATGAATGATGAAATGACTATCTTTTGATTACTACTTGATGTGTTGTGATATCTTTTACGGTTGAATTTTTTATACATGTTATGACTATACCGTTGTATGAATACTCATCAAGTTTTTCTTTATGTTGTGATAGAATCATGCCACCCAAGAGAATGTCTCAGGCTGCAATTGAAAAACTTATTGCTGATAAGGTAGCTGAAGCTATAGCTGCTGACCGTGCTACCAGGGGTGATGTCGGAGCAGCGGGAGGACCTGTCGGATGAGCGGGAGGACCCACCGAAGGAGAAGGAGCTAGTGGAACTATAGGCCTAGCCGAGACACCAGCTGTCCGTGAATGTACTTGTGTTGGGTTTATGAAATGCAACCCCGTTACTTTCCATGGGAATGAAGGTGCAGTTGAACTATGTCGATGGTTTGAAAAGACTGAGATGGTTTTTAGTATAAGTGAATGTGCTGAGGGAAATAAAGTAAAGTTTGCTGCAGCCACCCTTCAAGGTCGTGCCTTGACCTAGTGGAATTCTCAAGTTGCAACTTTAGGACTCGAAAATGCTAACCGAACCTCATGGACTAAAATGAAGAAGTTGATGACTGAAGAATTTTGCCCAGCTGAGGAAATTCAAAGAATGGAACATGAATTGTAGAACTTGAAAGTTAAGGATTATAACATCTATGCTTACACCCAACGTTTCAACGAGTTGGCATTACTGTGTCCAACAATGGTTCCAACAAAACGTAAGAAGATTGAGGCTTACATCCGTAGGTTATCTGAGAATATCAAGGGAGATGTTACTTCCTCTAAGCCTACCAACTTGAATGAAGTTGTTCATATGGCACATGCATTGATGGAGCAAAGGGTTCAAACTAGAGCCGAAAGAGTTGCTGAAGGAAACAAGAGGAAGTGGTAGAACTTCCAAGGTGGGAACAACAACAATTATCGCAACAACTATAGAGACAATACCCACCACAACTAACAAAACAATAAAAGACAAGCAAATACTCGGGCGATGACCACTGCCCAGAATGAAAGAGCTGAGTATACAGGACCACCCCCTACTTGCAACTATTGCGAGATACGCCACACTGGCCGCTGCATGATAAAGTGTCATAAATGTAGGAAGATTGGTCATCGGGCAAGAGATTATAGGGGCAAGGACGTGGCTACCAATGCAAACACACAACCAATCTTAACCTGTTATGAATGTGGAGAAAGGGGGCACACCAGGAACCATTGTACAAAGAAGACTAACCAACAAGCTGTGGAATCTCGTACTTGAGCGTACGTTATTATAGGACATTTATTGAAGGCTTTTCTTTGATTGCCAAGCCCCTTACCAAGCTAACTCAGAAAAACAAAAAGTACGAGTAGGGTGAGGAAGAAGATGAGGCTTTCCAACTTTTAAAGCAGAAACTTTGTTGTGCGCCTATCTTAGCATTACAAGAAGGAATTGAAGATTTTGTGGTGTATTGTGACGCATCACTTAAGGGTTATGGAGAAATATTGATGCAATGGGAGAAAGTCATAGCATATGCTTCCTGACAACTGAAGACTCACGAAGAGAACTACACGACCCATGACCTAGAACTAGGTGCTGTGGTTTTTGCTCTTAGGTTGTGGCGACACTATTTGTATGGTATGGAGTGTACATTTTATACTGACCATAAGAGTCTCTAGTACATCTTAGACCAAAAAGAGCTTAACATGAGGCAACGTCGATGGATTGAATTTCTATGTGATTATGATTGCGAAATCCGTTACCATCCCGGAAAGGAAAATGTAGTGGCTGATGCCTTGAGTCGAAAAGAAAAGATTAAGCCATTGGGTGTTCAACTCTTGGTAATGACGGTTCACACTAATCTACCCGAGCAGATCCTTAACGCTCAAGCAGAAGCACTGAAAAAGGGGCTGAAAATTTAGGGAGAATGATCAAGCAGATATTTGAGATTCGTTCTGACAGAACTCGGTGTTTTGACAAGCGAGTTTGGTTACCACGGTTCGAAGGATTAAGAAATTTAATTATGCATGAGTCGCATAAATCTAAATATTCGATACACCCGGGATCTGACAAGATGTACCAAGATTTAAAGCAGTTGTACTGGTGGCCAAACATGAAAGTTGAGATCGCCACCTATGTCAGCAAGTGCCTGACTGTGCTAAAGTGAAAGCAGAGCATTAGAAGCCATCTGGGTTACTTCAACAACCTGAGATTCCGGATTGGAAGTGGGAAAGAATCACTATGGATTTTGATAACGCCCAAATTATACATGTTTTTGGTGGCGTTATTTGTACATATTTTATCATTTCTTGTGAACTTTCGATACTTAATAGCTTGAATTGCTTGCAGGTTCACTTGAAGATATCTCGAGGTCAAACACAACAAAGATCATGTACTTATACGCTAAGGAACACAACATACAAGAAAATATGATGAATCAAGCCTAAAAGTGCAAATGTGCGCCGCATTTACCAATTGTGCACCACACTTATACTCCAGTCAAAGGAATTAAAAGAATTAGTCAATTTCAGCATTAACTCCATAAGTACGCCGCACAAAGTATTTTGTGCGCCGCACTTCCCATCTGACTTTGAAGAGTAAATGAAGTCATAAATGCTACTTCATTAATACCCTAAGTATGCTGCATAAATACTTTTGTGCTCCGCACTTCTTTAATAAACATTTAATTCCCTTTGCATTTAATCACCAAGTACGCCGCATAATTTACTTTATGCGCAACACTTCGACCCTCACTCAGCCTATGAATAGAGGACGAATTTCAATCCTTTTCATTCATCCCTTCATCAATTCTTTAACTAATACACACAATTATCCCCCTTATGAAGTCCTAAACACTTTCCAACCATTCTCCAAGCATAAACACCATATCCTTTGAAGAATCAAGATCAAATCACCAAGAACGACGAAGAACATCATACTAGTTTAGTAAAAAAATGAAGTTTGTTACCGAATCAAGTTATGTTATGAACTCCTTAGCCATAAGAGGCTAAATCTCTCATGACTACTCGGTGATGTTATGATAATGAATAAGTGTTTGGTATGATCATGATCTCTTTAATCTCAAGCTTATGTTGCAACACTGTTATATCTTATCTTGTCGGTTTTGCTTATCAATCTTAGATTATATAATCATATCGGTATAGGTCGAAAGACCCGTTATGATCTATGTGGTTTTAAAGATTTGTATATGGTCTTTAACGTTTGTGTCGAGAAATCCACTTTCGTAAATTGATAAACAAAATAAGCTTTGATATATTAGCAACTGGATTATTTGAGTGACACATTTGGTCTAGTTAACTAAATATAAGTCTTGAGTTAATCAAGTTAATTTGTGAAAATGTTTTCTTACGAGAAATCCTTTTTATAAGTTAAAGGTTCCATTTTCGAGGTCTTAATCATTTTCTAACACTTATGAGTTATTTCCAACTATCCGAGTAGTCATCTTTATTATCACTGATAAAACAAAAGTTATTTTCAAATTTGTTAATGTCTATTTTCTTTTTGATTATTTGAACACTACTCAAATCCCCGTGGACGACCTGGTATTACCTAAAAAGATTATACTACATACGTGGTTTATACTTTTACTCGTGTGTTTCCTTATAATAAAATTCGTATTTTCAGTCATTATAAATTATGAGTCCCTATGAATAGATCTTCTTAGCTTGTTAAAGTTTAGTTAACTTGGATAAATCCAAACTAACTATGTGAGAAACTATGATTATGAATACTACAAGTTATGCGGAATCTAACTTGTAATACTAAGAAGAACAATCTAAACAAAACTTTGAATATATATTGATTGCAAATATTCTGCCTAGGTTACAGAATAACTAACTATGAAAACTTGTGTTTGCTATTAAAATTGATATCTCTAACTATGTCGTAGGGTTTCTTTTTATACACTAAGAAAAACCCTAATGGGCTTACAAAACGCGTCAAGTGATCATGCATATCTATTCCTAATATAACTCATGCATATGTACTAGCAGTACTAACTATTATAACTAACAGTACTAACATACTTAGTCTATATTCTTCAATCTTCAATAGCAATACTAAGTCCATCAGCAGTATAAACTTGTAGAAGCTATTAATTCCCAACAATCCTCCCCTAAACTTGTGATTTATCACCAAATCATCAAGTTTCTTGAATTATAGCTTTTTGACTCTGAGAGGATTCTTCCAAACATTCTTCTACTTCTGTACTTGTGATCTTATAAACCTTAGAAGTTCAAATACCATCTCATTTTCATGATCAACCTCTAGTTTTCTGCTTAACATCTTTGATAGCATTTCTTGAGTAAGTGGATACTTCTTCTCTATCATCATGTGAATGGAAATTCCATTGTTCATCAACAAAATGTGAATTCCACATGAATCAAATAGTCTCCAGCTTATCAAATTGTATTCATGTTGATGCCTCCAGACTTCATCTTCTTCATCAGGTTGAAATAAGATCTTCAGATCTCCCCATAACATCAAGTCGTATCCTTCTGGTCTTGATGTTGCATACCTTTCTTCTACTAGTCTGTGTAGATCCATTACATCCTGTTTGTCAAAATCATCAAGCATCACACTGAAAATCTTGTAATTCTTTGAACCTCTATCTGCTCTAATGATTTGATAATACATAAAGTTTTCTGTCAGAACATGAGTCTTCCAATCAACTATTTGATACTTAGAGGGAAGGGAGTGGTCGTGCCAAGGCTTCGTTCCAAGCTATGGTACGAGATTGAGCCATGGCGCACCACTCCGTGGTTCGCGCCAAGCTCTCTCGCGCCGTGGCTAACAGCCCACGCGAAAGATTTTTTTTTGAAAAAAGTAGCCGTTTGGAGCCGTTGGGGGGAGTGGGTTTTTGAAAAAAATACCCCCAAAACCCTATTTTTACCCCTTTAAAAATCCTATAAATACCCCCTTTATATTTTATAACTTTACACACAATTTCTATACCAATTCTCTCATCTTTCACTCAAAAAAATGAATCCCAACCCGAATTGGATTTTCGGTATGCTTACCGACCCAACCAACCAAATTCCGGGGTCGTCTTCGAATCCGGGCGGTTCCACTCAACCTTCATTCACCCAAATGCCTTACTATCCAAATTTCCAACCTCAATATTCTAATCAAGAAGAACAAATGTTGTTTCACCAATTTAAAATGCAAATGCAAATGAACAAACAACAACAATCAAACCAATTCACCACTTCCCAACCACATTCCGAGCAACAATCTCACCACCTAGTTGACGAAACCGAAGAAGAAGAAGAGGAACCGCTTCCAACCCCGACGTCGAAGCCTAACCGCGGTCGTAAGAAGTCGGTAGCAAAAAAAACAAAGGAAAAGATGTGGAAGTTGAGAAAGAAACCAAAGAAGGACGAATCACATGCGTACCCACCGAGAGTTGCTTTTGGCGAAAAGTTTTCATCAAATTTTCGGGATTCCCAAAAAACCGGGTGTGATCAAAAGTTGGCGACTTTTTGGTACAAAATCCTAGATGTGTACAATAAAGAAGCTAACAAAAAAGGCTTCCAAGAGCGTACAAAGAACATGTTGACGGGCAAGTGGACTCCAATGAATGTCGCGGTTATGAAGTTTAACCAATTGTATGAGGAAACGCTTGCTCATAGTGGGGAGAACGATGAGAACCATATGGCGAGGGTGCTCCAATTGTATGAAACCATCGTCGGGGGTGAGTTTAAGCACTAGAGTGCTTGGAATTTTTTGAAAGATAGGTACAAGTGGAAAAACCCCGAATCGACTTTGTAACGAAGAAGTCGTCTTCGGGGTACCGACAAGGAACCAGACCATTTTGGAGATGATGAGTTGCCTCGGCCACCTGGGTTGCAATGAATTGCTAAAAGTCAACATTCCGGTTCTAACTCGACCGCTAGCTCCGGTTCTAACCCGGTCGCTTAACAAGAGTTCATGGCGGAACAATACGACTTAGACCGCACGGCAAAAATGCAAGTGCTCTCGCAAGAGAGCGAAGACCGAAGACGGTTGATTCAAGCTCAAAAGGTTGCGAAGGACATGAAATTTCTCCAAATCGACACAAGCGAGATGGATCCGACCTACGCCGCTATCATCAACGCCCAAAAGGAACGAATCCGAGCCGAATATCTACCACCAAACTAGTCGACCGACGCCGTTAAATTTATGTTTTTTAAATTATGTCTTTTAATTTATGCATTTTAATTTATGTCTTTTAGTTTAGGTATACTTTTAATGTAATGTTTTTATTTTAATGAATTTTATTTTAGTTATAACAAGTTTATTTAAATAATAGTTAATTAAAAAAAATAGTTTGGCACCATAAATTCTGGTGCCAACCAATGCCGCTGAATTCTGGTGCCACAGCAATTCTGGTGCCAAACTTCATTTACCCAAAGATTCAATTTCCATAGCAAATTCTTCTCTTGGAACCAGATCCAACTAGGCTTTAAGTTCTTCCTTCTCCTTCTCATATTCTGTCTTCTGTCTTTTGGCACCTTCTTTACTTTGCTTTTCTCCTGCTCTTTTCCTAGCAAGTGTTTTCTTCCTACTTCCTCCAGTTTTCTTAGAACTTTCTTGTTGAAGATCAAATCCTGGCCTCTTCATAACTTCCTTTTCAATTTCAGAATCTTTAGGTACAAAAGCCTGATTTTGATCCCACACTCTTTCAAATATAGGCCTAATATCTTCATAGCTCATTCCCTTGAAGTGACTCATCTTGTATCCTCCCTGATTCTTCAAATATGTACACATGTTCTTTCTCACTTCAGCTTTTGAGAAAGGTCAATTCTGAGCTGCATGATACCTTAACACATCAGGATCATTCCAATTAATAACTTTTCCTTTTCATTAGTCTGCTTTGCTTCTTGAGGTATTCTTTCTTCATCATCAATCCATTGAGCTTCAACTTGTTTTGCATATATTTCATCCTGCAGAATCTGTGCTTGCTCTTCCTCATAAAAACTTTTAGCAAATTCCTCATCAAGACTTATCTGTATCATCTCTTTCTTTTTGATTTTCTTTAGAGGCTCAGATTCTTGCATAATAGCTTTACCTTTTGCTGCACTCCTTTTGATATTCAGTAATGTTTCAGCAAGAGTTTTATCATCATCATCATGTTCACTTTCCATCCTATGCTCAGCTGTATCATGTGACTTCCCTAGCTCTCTGATTTTTGACAAAGTTGACATTCTCATCATTATCAATTTCTTCAATCATCCTCCCCTGTTTGGGAGAATCCTCAGCATCCAAACTTGGTCCTTCATCCTCTAAGGAGTCAATAACTGTTCTTCTTCTCTTGTGCTTGAGCCGTTTCTCCAATTTCTTTACCCTTTTGGTGAGAGTGATAGGGGATTTGTTGTAGATAGCTTTGGTGCTTGCAAGTTCATCCTCCAATGAAGTAACTTTATCTGACAATTTTGTACAAAGATTTATCAATTCCAAAAGTTGCATACTACCCTCCCCACTTCGAGATGTGTTACCTTCTCTGAGAGGTGGTTCATTGGGCAAGTTAGATACCCTTTCAGGCCGCCTGAACAAGAATATCCCCCATGGTAAAATGGCACCAAGGACCACCTTCTGAGCTAGTTCTTGGAGAACTTGGCCCAGATGATGTTGCCTTGGTTTAGGTCTTAGCAATGTTACCACTGCCATGCTCTGCTTCTAAGCTAGAAGCAGTAGTGGTAGCCTTTACAAATCGATCATGCATCTCCTTGATAATAACCACATCTGTAACATTTGATGGAATATCAGACTGAGGTATCGTAATGACCATTCTTCTTGTTCTTGTCTTGGTTTTCCTATAGGTGTTGGAGATATTTTGGAGTTGTGGAGATGTTTTAATGAGAGTGGATGTGTGTTGGGTTTCACCTGGGCTTAATGGACCTTCACCTTGACTAGGTTGGTCATGAAACAGCATAGAATCAAATAGAGGTATATGTACCCCTAAAAAACCTCTTTTCATGTCGCTAAAAAGTTTTTTTTAAAGAAGGAGCAACATATGTTTTCTTGTGTTGTTTAAGAAGCCTTTTCTTTTTATTCAAAATGATTTGTATAAATCATGGATACATTAAATTTTTTTGTCTTACTATCCACATTTTTCACCATACCATCAAAAATTAGCTTTGAAAACTTAAAAATCCTGTTTGTAGCTAAACAAATAATTGCAGTTGCAATATTACTAGAAAATTGTTCCCATGAAGTTTTCTTCGGACTTATACAATGTAAGATGGTATGGATCAAAAATCTCCATTGGGGTGAAAATTTACCTTTTTGAAAAGTAAGTTTATCATCATTAGAAACATACCCCATTAGAGTGAGTTGTTCAAAAATTTTAGTATTGGGCAAAGAACTAATACCATCTGCATCTGCTAATTGGAGATGTCTCCTAACAGATGCTTCAGTACTAGAAATTGTTTGCCCATCAACTATGACAGATAGCTGTTGTTCTCCATTATTGACTGTTTCGACAGTAGCAATCTGTCAAAATTGTTCAATTAGAGAAGCATAGATAGTAGGATTAGCACTAAAAGCATACCTGATATGGCTATCAACAAGAAAATCTACTATCTGATGAAATTCCTCACTCCCAGTTGACTTTTGAAGAAAAGCAACCATGTTGTGTTTATCACAGAATTCCAAGTTTGCCATTAAAGATATGTGAAAAGAGTAAAGCTTGAATAAAGTTATGGGTTTAGGTCGATTATGATAGGGTGAGCTAATAATACGAGCAAGTTAGAAAAATATAGATGACACTTAAGGGTTTTGATGTGATCGACTGAATAAATAGTGATTTATCTTGAAGAAAAGCATAAAAATTATAGAAGTATCACGAATTATCCAATTCAGGTAACCTATAAGCGAAGTATGTGGCAAAAATATCTCAACGGTTATATTTAATTAATGATAACTAATTCCACCGCCAAACAGTACTAACGGTAACCTAGCAGTATTAAGTTAACACTAGCAGTATTAACTTTGGTCTAGCAGTACTAATATTTTTGCCTATCATTTGCCTAGCAGTATTAACCTTTTCTCCAATAGTCATGAAACAAGATGCCTCTATTCATCACAAACACACTAGAAATAACTAGATAGACAAGTGAGAATTCATGAGGATCCATATTTATGCATAACCCATGAATAGAAGTCAAAAACTGTTAACCAAAACAAAATACTATTTTTGACCCATTTCTTCCCAAATTTAACCTCAAGTCATCCCAAAAGCTTTAGTTGGAAATATAGTTTTTGGCAAACTATCAGCCATCAACGGATTTGAGAATTCTTTACCAGTTGCCATTTGCCCTGGAATAGCCAATTCTTTCTTGTTTGTTAGACATGGTGAATTGATGACCATTTGTTTTGTGGTGTATAACCAACACTGAAAAGACATCCATGATATGAGCAATATCCTTCCCTCAAACTTTTATCAGCACCACCAATACATATATATACAGCAGTGCTAACTAAGCCTTAGCAGTACTAACATTTGTACCAGCAGTACAAAGTTTTACCCAGCAGTATCAACTAAGCTCTGATACCATATGTACATAAAGAGCCTCCCCTTAATCCATGCACTAAGGATTAAGCATACCAATGCTTGCAAACAAAAACTGAAACCTAGTCATATCAAAAGCTTTAGTAAGAAGATTTGCAACATTGTAGTAAGTGTGCATCTTGACCATCTCAATCATTCTCTTCTCATAAGAGTCTCTAATGAAATGATGCCGAATCTCTATATGCTTTGTTTTAGAATGAAAGACAGGATTTCTCTATATGTTTTGTTTTAGAATGAAAGACAGGATTCTTGACAACACAAATAGCACTCTCATTGTCAACATGAATCTTTGTCTACATAAAATTAAATCCATAATCTAACATCTGATTTTGGATCCAAAACACTTGACTACAGTAGTGAGAAGCAGCAATGTATTCAGCTTCAGTAGTTGAGTTAGCCACCACAGTCTGCTTTTTACACTGGCAAGAGATTAACCTTGATCCAAAAAATTGACAACCTCCTGTTGTGGATTTCCTATCCAAGCTGGCACCTGCATAGTCACTGTCTGAAAAAGCTTCCAATATAAGAGGAGAGTCCTTAGGATACTAAAGGCCCAATTTGGGTTGACCTTTTAGGTATCTAAAGATTTTTTTACTACATTTAAGTGGGAAACTTTTGGCTGAACTTGAAATCTTGAGCAAGAACAAACTGAGAACATAATATCTGGTCTAGAGGATGTAAGATACATCAATGACCCAATCATTGACCTGTATAAATAAACATCAACATCCTCACCATCTTCATCTTTTTTTAAGCTTTGTGAGTTTCCATAAGAGTACTGGCTGACCTTATGCTAAAAAAGCCAAATTTCTTCAGGATCTCACCAACATACTTGTCCTGACTAATAAAGATCCCATCCTCTTTCTTCTTGACTTGTAAACCAAAGAAGAAAGTAAGTGCTCCCATTGAACTCATCTGAAACCTGTTGTGCATTATCTGCTCAAACTCATCACATATAGACTTCTTAGTTGAACCAAAGATGATGTCATCTACATATACTTGAACCAATAGAATATCACCCTTGAGTCTCTTTATAAATAAATTCTTGTCAATTTGTCCCTTGTGAAATCCATTATCCAGCAGATAGGTAGAGAGTGTCTCATACCAAGCTCTATGAGCTTGATGTAGACCATATAAGGCTTTCACCACTTTGTAGACTTTTTCTAGAAATTCTGGATCCACAAAACCTGGAGGTTGGCAAACATATACCTCCTCTTTAATAGTACCATAGAGAAAAGCACTTTTAACATCCATCTCGTACACAGGAAAATTCATAAATGATGCAAAGGCCAAAAATAACCTGATTGCTTCAACCCTAGCAACAGGAGCAAAAACCTCATCATAATCAATGCCTTTTTCTTGTTTATACCCTTTTGCAACCATTCTAGCTTTATTCCTTACATATATTCCCCTTTCATCCTTCTTATTTCTATACACCCACTTTGTACCAATAGCCTTTTTGCCACTAGGTAAGTCAACTAGTGTCCAAACCTTCTGAATCTTGAACTGAAGCAGCTCCTCTTGCATTGCTTCAACCCAACTTTCATCATCAAGGGCTTGAGATATCTTTGTAGGTTCATGCTGAGAAAAGAAATAAGCAAATAAGTAGTTCTAGAAATCTTTGTGATTTTGTCTTCTCTGATTTTTGATGTAGTTCTAATCAAGCATAGCTCTCCAGAATTCTTCTTTGTCAAGGCCCCTTGTTTGTACTGCTAACTTTGGATCCCCAATAATCTGAGCTTTAGGATGAATAGAGTGTATTCTAGTTGTGGGAATAGGACTGACAACAGTGGAAGGTTCCATGTTGTTGAAATTAGCCTCAGCACCCACACTTTGATCAGCATAAGGAGTATTGAGAGATTCCAAGTCATGATCATCATATGCATTGCCAAAAATGCCAGTACTACTTTGAATTTCAGTAATCCTCCAATTCAAGACATTAGAGGATCATGAGGAAGATTAGCAACATCAATAGGAAAAGATCCACCAAAAGGACAAATGATGGTCTACTTTTGGTCCAATAGGACTAAAAGTCCTGGATGCACTAGCAGTATTAACTGGTGTGCTAATAGTATTAAAACTGTTAGTACTGCTAGCTTTAGTAATCTTCTCCTAAAGAAGCTGGCTATCACACTGAGCTTCAAACTCTTTTCTAACAGCATCTGATTGCTTTGTAGCCTCCTTCTCTTAATCTATCCATCTTATCAAGAACATCTTCAAAGGCTTGATCATACTCACATTGTTGGTTCATGTACAGTCTTTTTACCAAGCATCATCATAAACTGTATCATCCTCAGAGCCTTGTCATCTGAGTCTTATAGTTTGAAGAGATAGATATGACCATAAATGGGAATACAATATATTGTGTAGAGACACATTCTCTCTTCATTTGTCCCATCAGCTCAATAATTTTTTTAAACCTTGTATTGCCATTAGTTTTCTTGTGACCTGCATTTTTGATAGTTTTTGATTCCCTGCAGTAACAGGTGATAATTCCTAGAGATTTTGTTAAGGAATCAATATCAAGAAAGCCAGTTAGTCCTTGCCCTGCAACATTTGGTTATTTTCAAGAAAGTTTACACAGGATTCTCTTAAACATTTTCAGTTTCAGTTTTAAATACCCTAAAAGCCCTTGCCTATTTACAGAGTGAAACCAACTAAAAACCCTTCCTCAGCCTTCCCATCAAACTTGCCTAAAGGGTTTAGGGTATTTAGAATAGTAATAGGACATCCAAAAGGTTTACATGCAACTATCTTGGTTGCTCTGCTAAAATAATAATTTCATAGGGCGTCGTTGTTATGAGCTTGTTTCACTAGAACACCCCTAAATTTTATTTTTTTAAGACATAAACAAGCAGTATTAACTACTTCAACCGTAAAATACTATAGGTAGAAGTGAGTCGTCCTAGCATAGACCCTAGCTGGCCCCCCCCCGCCTCAATCAGGGACCTATTCCTTTTCTCTCAGCACCTCCATTTTGTTGCTGGAGATTTCTGGCAACACTATATTCCCTTTTTGTTAGCACATTAATCTGACTCACTCATATCGAACATGTATGCATATAGAGAATAGTAAAGAAGGGCAAGTATTTGAAATTCAAATGATATAAAAGGGAGGGAAAATGAAAGAGTTTGTTACAAGTGCATCACCCTCTAATGAAGATTAGAGGGGATTTTATTAGGTGATGGAAGGAGAGCTTCCCTTCCTTATATTTTTCCTAACTTGTCACATCTAGTCCTTATACTTTGGTAATTATACTATTACCTACTTTTATGCATAAAATTACCTTATACAAACTACATAGGACATTAACAAAAGAACCCTAAAGACTTAAATAATACAAAATCACATAATCAACACTTTTAATGATCCTAACAATCTCCCCCTAAGGGTCGATTATTCAAGGCGTTCTCTTCTAGATCCAAAGGGTGGTCATTCCATTCACGGAACATCCCCATCTTCTCCATCTGCCTTCGATGCTTCAATTTTTTCTTACAATTCTCTTCTTAAAAAACAACTTTAAAGCTATTTTGTTCAACTTTGGTGAGATCTTTTATATGTATCCATACTTATTGACATCATTATTAATAACTCTTCAAACTTCTAAACACTCTATTTAACGTAGCATCACAAAACTTCTAAATTCTTGAATGTCTCATCACGCCTTTCTCTATCTTACTAGTTCTTGTAAATAATTCCTATGCACAGGATCATAATGATGGAGAACAATTCATGCACTTCAAACCTGGGAAAAGTTATAGTTGGAGCAGTAAGATAACCTTCTGTTGATAGCTTGTCGATATCCACGTTGGAAGTCATGCACTCTTTCCCGCATCACTGACTTTCTAATTAACAATGATAACGACCATAGCAACCCTGTTTCTGCATAGTCAGGAACCTTGCCATTCATAATCAGCAAATACATGTCCTCAATATCATTCTTATTGAGATTCTTGTAATCAGGTTCGGTAATCAACATAATGCACTCATTAGCTCTTCTTGGAACTATCTCTGTGATAAACTTGTGTTCATGACCCAATTCTAGTACGTCTTGATGACTTGAATGATCTTTGAATTTGAATAAACCTTTTCCTTTGGTTTTCCAGGCTCTTTCTGTTTCTTTATGTAGAAGATCTTCGCATGAGGATTCTTCCAATGTTCAATACCATATCGAGCATAAGGATTAAATTTCTTAACACACTTATTTACCCATCTGGAATTTCGTTCTTCAATATCATCATCATTGAAGATAATTAAGGGAAACTTGTGAAGTGACAATACTATCTTCTCGGGCCTTAAACTTCCTTTCTTCAGATACAAAAGATCTTGATTTATTAGAGTTAGTGCTGGAGCTTCAGGATCTCTTTGATAGCTTTGAACTAGAGGTGTGGTCTTTCGTGGATGTGGAGAGACAAGAATTTCATTTCTACTTTCCCAAACAATGTCACTTTTCAAGAAATCCTTCATCTAATTAATATGATATTGATGCTCATCTCCTGAAGTACATCTTTGTCTCAACATCTCATCAGCCATTTTCTTTAACTTTGCTTCATCAATAGTCAGAGATACTTCTTCCATAATATCTTGTGACACTTGCTTCATCGGTATTTCATCGTCATTTGAAGCATAAGAATTAGTCCAAAAATCATAATCATCTACTTGCTCTTGATTACCTGAAGTTGATGGATCTTGTTCTTCTTCATTCACTTGTCCAGACGATGATTCTCCAGACACATATGCTTCATACTCAGATGTCTTCTGCCGCTTTGCACTATTCTCCCCCTCAAGATGAGCATCATCATGAGGATCGTCTTGATCTCTTGGGCGAACGGCAGAAGTTCTACATGTAGTTTGTTGTACCTGAAGTCTTTCAAACTTCATCTGGAGTGCCAACCATATAGTTATGTCTTGCTGATGTAGCTGAGGATCGGCTTTCATAGAGAGACAATTGATATTGTTGTTCGAGAACAGATGTTGTTTGTGATTGAACTGGATGAACATGAAGGATGTGACCAGACATATAACTTCTTACTGACGCATCAACTTGAGAAGGAATGTGATTATCAATTGCTTTCTGAATTTGTGAGGAGATTTCAGCTTGTATATTCCCATGCTCTTGTAAAATAGCTTTAGCAATCATCCGTTCCATCTCTTCTTTAGTCTTTTGTCTTTCCAGAATCAGCCCTTCCGCAACATACACTGGAACTTGATCTCGAACCTGCTCAGGAACTTGCTTTTTAACTTGCTCCTTAATATGCGTATCTACCATAGTGGGTAATGATTCAACCATTACTTCTTGGAGATGATCAGCAAGAGTATCAAATGACTTCCTTGACAGAAACCTTGTTTTCAGATGTTCAAACAAATATGTATAACGTCCCTGTAACTCCTGAAAGAAAGTCTTGTATCGTTTGAAACGAGCAGGTTTGGCTTTGAATAAAGATAGAAGTCGGTTTGTTTTAGATAATTTAGTGCTGGGTACCGTTAATTCCTGGAGTTTCTCAGTATCCGAGGATACGAGATCAGTATGAATCTTAGGAGATCTAATTGGTGTAGGGAATGGTGTACTCCTAGACTCCTCTACAATCTTCCCTTTCTCACTTCGCTTTAATTCATACACTTCATCAGTTATTTCATCCTCCTCTTCATTAACATTGATAGGTATGACAACATTAGTAATTTCCACCTCTTCATCATTAGTGATCTCCACCTCCGGAATTTCCTTATCACTCTTGGGCTCTAACCTAGTGTCGGGAATCTTTGGTTCATCATTCCTAGGAGGTAAACTATCATCAATAACATTCTCTGATCCTTCAATCATCTTTTCAATCTCTTCAGACGCCAAGTGCTTGTTGACCAGTTCAACATTTTCTCTAGCTTCTTGCTCTTCTCGACTTTTGTGCTCAGCAAGACTTACTTGTAATGTATTTTGTAAAATCATTTCATCTGCTTTATCAACAGTTGGCACTGGAGCTGGTGGAGTAAGACGTGTGGATCTCTTTTTAGGAAGACGAAAACGAATCACAGTTGATCGTTTTGGAGCACTTGACTCTGCTGTATCCATTTTAGGGTTAGGTGAGATAGGGGCGCTAGGTGTCTTATGCGTTCCTTGGGTAGACTCAGTCGGTTGTGACTGATTCAGAGGAACATCTAACCCAAACAACTCCGCATACATCCTATAATGCTTCGTGTGCTTCATCTCTTTAATGATCATCCAATCTGGAATTTGCATGCCAACTTTATCTTTGTGTCTCCCTGAATTAAAGATATTTTTCATTATATCATCATCTTACAGGTTGTGATACATGTCATGAGCACGTCTTGAAATTTCAGGGAAACTGGTCATGTAATGACTAATGATGATCTTTGTAAATCTTGGATAAGGAATCGAAGATGTTGGATGATGAAGAGAATAGTAAAGTCCTTCCCACGGTAACTTCGCATAATCCACGTGAATGTTATTGAAAAAGCAATACATCATTTGCATTATCTGCAACAGTGGTTGATCCCATCCAGTGACACGTGTTGTCAAGCACTTGGAAAATATCTTGCATAACGTTTGCCATGGTTACAGAAGACCAGTTGTCTTAAAGTTTGATGATGTCTTAAGCTCCATTGTAAAGCCCAATTGTTGTTTATAGAATGGAACCATGTCTAAAAATGATGATGGTGGCACAAAGCTATCATGATTATTGTCATTTGCTTGTGGTAAGTGAAAGATTATCCTGAAGTCATCCAGTGTAAGAGAAAGCACTTTCTTGTCAAGCATAAATGTGAGCCTATACTTTGATCCGCCTTCCTTCAAAGTATGCCAGAACTGTGCCATATAGATCCATGGTACAGAGGAAGAAGCTACAATACTGAATCGTAAAGGATGATTCTTGATGATATTCGTTAGTATTTTTCTTACGGGTGGACATTGCACTTGTTCAAGATCGACCTTTTTGTTGGCATCCATAAGATCATATCATTTGTTTGGAGGACACAGTTCGTCTGGATGAACATCAGCTGCATGTTGTTGTTGTGCCATGATGATTACTGAATGAATAAAATTGAGAGGTTAGATAACAAATAATTCATTTGACATTTTTGTCTTTTTCCACTCTGTCTGTTTTATATGTTCTGGCAATTCTTTTTGAACATATTTTTGATCAGTTTCTTTCTCATGTGCTCGTTCTTGCTTTTTCTAGCACATGCCATACGCTTTATTCGAATTGTTCTTTTGATTTATCATTTTTGTGTGTTCTGGCAATTCTTTTTCGAACACACTTTTGATTTGCTTTTTCGCGTATGGATTTAGCTCTCTCGTTCTGTTTTTAGAATATCCTCACCAGAAATTCTTTGTGACATGATACTCTTTCAAGAATGATGAAGATGTCTCTTTTGATTTTGAATCAAGACTCTTTTGTGAAAAATGAAAGAGAAATCATACAACTTCTTAAAACCGTTTTTGTGAAAGAGTATCATTTTGACACAATAACAGATTTTGAGAACTTTTTCCAGAAAACTTTTGTCAAAAACTTTCTTTACAATAATAACATAGAATTAGTCAACCACAAATCCACAACTGAATGGTCACTAAGTCACTCACTCCTCATTCTGTTCTTTGCAGAAAACGGTCGAAACCGGACATGACTTAGACCACTTAAACAATTATGAATAGACACATTTGACCCAAGGCTTAGAATTCATAAAAACTTGATTTCTTTCTCAAAATTATTTGATGTTTTCACTACACATGAGAAACTGATCTTTTTGTCCCACAGACATTCAAGCATTAATCATCATAAGTATTAATCATCAAAATTATTTCTTTCTCAAAACAACTTCACGTTTCCACAAATGCATTTTTACTGAATTTTGACTTTTTGACACCATCGAGTTTGACGTTTTGACCCTTTCGAGTTTGACTATTTGACTATTACTGAGTTTTACAAACTAGATAAACAATGATTCATTTTAACTTATGAAAAAACCAAACTTGATTAGTTTTATATTCTATTATCATTTTTTAGACTCCAAACAGTAGACAAACAATCAAACTCGATAAACACCATATACTTCCGAATTTCAATTTCAGCGACTAGTTAACCATTCCTAAGCTATTTATCACTTATTTCTACAAAACATTGTTTATTATCGTCCTTGATTTCAATCTTGTTGCATAAACTCGATAAACACTGTAAAAATCTGTATTTTTGATCAATATACGACGCTATTTAATTCACTATTTATTTTTTTTCTCGTACGCGTTTGCTTTTAATTTTAATCGATACGTTAAATCGCGTAAACTAAAAATCAACAATCAACGTAAACGGACACCAAACAAATTAAAGTTTACGTCAAGAAATCATTTTATTATTATTACTAAAGTAATAATTAACATATTATGTTTTATTTTTTTCGGTTACGTAAAGCGTTTACGTCACGATAAAATACGTTTAGGCATACCCGAAACCACCAAAACTTTTCTACGCTTCAACGAATACCTATGATTATTCCTAATACTCAAAATTTTATAAAACTTTACCTACATTCATCACTTGAGCCGAACCTAACACGAAATAAATAGACAAATACATACATTTTACAAAGTATACATTTTATTTACAAACTACAACTTATACATTATCAATATATACTTTCATTTTTCCTTTATTAATAACTAGCTAAACATTCCTCCTCATTATCATGGGATAACTCCTTCTTTAGGGGACCAAGAGACCAAGTTAGTGAAGACTAACTTAGTCTTCCTTAAGACCCTCTTCCTTGTTTTCCTCTTGTTGTTCCCAACGCCCCACATCTCCCCCCCTTTGAAAATTGGTCAAAGATAGCTAGCCTTATACCACCTTATATATGTATACTACTTCATGCAAGAGTTAACAAGTTCACAACTCTTTATCACTTAACAAAAAAAACATTTTCTCTCCCTTTTTCTTCTTTGAAGCCCACGGCTCAAACCCTCCCCCTTTACCAACCCATACAAAATTTTCTACCACTTATACAAGCATACACATAACATATCTAAGACCTACTAAGATGGTTTGAAGTCTTGGTTAACCATTTAGCAAGCTTTGGTTTATAATCTAAACAAGGGTTTAGAACATATTTCTCATCATCATACGTCACCCTAAGGTCATCTAAAACTCTTTATGTCTTTACAGTTATGATTTTATGTGTTTATATGTTCTATTTAGCAATATCACCATTTAGGATACTTTTAAACATGTAAAACCTATTTTTGCTTGTGATTATAATTTTGTACACTTATTCATGTGTTATGTGGCTGAATATATTATGGTATAATAGCTTGTGGAAGACTTGGGATTAATTTATGTAGTTAAAAAAAATATATAAAAACAAAGTTATACAAATAAACTCAAAAGATATATAAGGGGCTTTTTTGGTCCGAATTTTTGGACATGGATTTTATATTTTATAAAAATAGTACGTCTCATGACGATTAAAAAATGATAAGAAACACAAAAAACCGATTTATAACGAAAAAGATACGACGATTACAAGTTTACGATAATTAATACTTTTATAAAAATAATTTTATAAAAAGTTACTGTTCATCAGGGACTTTATTTTTGGAAAAACATCAAAAATAAATAAACATTTTAAATAGAAGACTGTACTCGAAATAATCGCTAAAAACTAAGGTTAAAAACGATAATTACGACATTTACGAGATTTACTATAACTAAATCTATAAACATAAAGATATAACTGATATGAACAGTCAAAATCACCATTCATCAAAAAACTCAAATTTTCAAAATGTTATATTTTGATAACTCTTCTTAGATACACGGCGTTGACGTAATAAGAAACGAAAGAAACGGACTTAAAACGAGAAAGTTACGCCAGTTTTACTAAAGTATACTTATAAACGTTTTTACTTTATAAATATGATTTCACTAAAACGATTAGATGGTGATGTAGCTATATAGAATTATATGTGGTATTAGTTAATCAAAGTACTATATTACTAGGGAGTTTCATAATGAGGCCTCTTCGGGGTGGCGTATCGACGAGTTGTTGGATTTACGATTTAAAGTGTCCTAGTTCCTCATACGTCACTACATGACCTCTTAATTATGATAGCCCGAACGATAGTATGATGAGCTATACGACCTATAAATAATCAAAGTGTTTAGTACTTATACGACCTATATTGGATTAGGTTGCATTCGATTGTAAGCGTGACGCATTTTCTATTGTGAATACTTGTTGATTACCATTCACTCGAGGTGAGTTCATAGCCCCCTTTTTACTACGTGATTGTTTTACAAAATCTACGGGGTGAATTACATTGCTTGTTTTACTATTGGACACAAGTGTTTTTCTAAGTGTTTTTAAAGTGTTTACAAAGTGTATGCTATCCAGATTACTGCCTGAATATTATTGCTAAGTTACCTTATTGCCGTGAAGTCCCTATTTATCATGAACCATTAATTGCTATTGTAGTAAGCGCGAGTGTTGTGGATAGATCTATCGGGACTGACAATCCTCACCTTTCCTTGGGTCACTAGTTTGATCAAGGTGCATTTAACATTGAGAGGTGTTAGGTTGTTGGCAAGCATCCTATATTCTAATTGGGGCACAAATCTAGTTAAGGCTTCGGGGTCATGAGCTTAGTGCAATAATAAACGTTTTGGACTACTGAATGTGTTTCAGAGTCTACTATTACTTCGATCTTGTGGTCCACCCTTTTTACCGATAAACCTATGATTTCACTCAACCTTTGTGTTGACTTTTAGCATGTAATTTCAGGTCCTAGAGTATGAAGATTGGACGGGAGCCGTGACAGATATCAATGAAGATGGATTCTGTGTTTATCTATATTTAATGCAAACTTCTATCTTTTATAAAAACTTAAGTCATCTTTTGGTATTATGAAGCTTTTGTTTAATTAAATATGTTGAAATGTTTATGACTTTTAAAACATATGGGGCCTAATGTATGAACTCTGCTATTTTTCTATGGCATCGAATGAAATCTTATCTTAAAACCATTTAAGGTCGTTTCCTATATCTTGATTGTTGTACTGTGACATGGCACCCCATTGTTACCATTCTGCTGCTACTTGATTTTGGGGGTGTACAGATGGTATCAGAGCCAAGGTTATAGGGAACTGGGTCATTTTCAAAACCTAGTCTATAACCACAAATTTAAAGGTTTTCTTTTCCTTCATTTTTAAATACATAATCCTTCATCGCTATCCGATATCCACGCGCGCGTATTCCCTGATCCTTACTTACTTTTCCGATTGTCATTATTGCATTATATATAATCTTAGATATATAATACTTGGTTTAAATTCGATCTCTTACGTCTATCTTTTGACATATCAATATCTATTTCTATCGATCAGTTATATAAATATCGACTATCCTGATTAATTTATGATTATTTATATCGTTCTCCATTATTTACTATGTGTCATGACTCTGTATACCTTTACAAATTCTCAATGAATTGTGTACTTGTGTTGCCAGAATCATGCCGCCCATGAGATTTAAGACGAAATCTGTTAGGAAGATAGTGGAAAAGCGTGTGGCCAAAGCCATTGAATAATATGAAAAGACTAGAGTTGACTCAAACAATGCTGGTGGATCCGGATCAACAAATACTAGAGGAACCGTTGTACCAGAGATGTATGGATGTTCGTATAAGACATTTATGAATGGCAAGCCTCACTCTTTCAAGGGGACTGAAGGTGTAGTTGGACTGAAACATGGGTTCGAAAAGATGGAGCAAGTGTTTGAAATTTGCAAATGTGCTGAAGATAACAAAGTGAAGTTTGCTATGTGCACGTTCGAGGGTCGTGCTCTAACCTGGTGGAACGGAAATGTTCAGACTTTGGGACTTGCTAATGCTAATCAGATCCCTTGGAGCAACGTGAAAGCTATGATGACCACTGAATACTGCCCAGCAACTGAAATCCAAAGGATGGAATAAGAACTTTGGACTCTGACTCTGAAAGGAGATGATATCGAAGCTTACAGTAATCGTTTCCACGAACTAGTTCTGATGTGTCCTGAATTGGTGTCCACTAAAAGTAAGAAGATTGAAAAGTACATTCGTGGGTTTCCTAAAAAGAATCAAAGGAAACATCACTTCTTCAAAGCCTGCGACCTTGCATGAGACAATCAACATGGCCCGTAAACTGGTCAAGCAATCAGTTCAGGGTAGGGCTGCAAGAATTGGGGAAAGCAATAAAAAGAAATGGGAAGAAAACCAGATAAACAACAATAACAATAACCATAACTACAACAATAACCACAAAACAACAATAACCGCAACCGAAACAACAATCATCACCAGCAACAAAACAGGAGACCAAAAACTGTCAGGGCATATGCTG
>BQNB010109336.1:0-18963 GCA_026074375.1 Tanacetum coccineum
AAACATGCTGGTTTTGGGGCTTGAAGTTGGCTGTTTTTCACAAATACACATGCACACTTGGCTATTACTTGGTCAATTTGATTATGACAGAACTAAGGTGGCTCTTGAAAGGGGCTAGTAACACTCAAATAAGCACAAACAAGGTGTGCTTAAGCTGTCTACACAGCTTAAGTGGTTTAGCTCACTTTGTGGCTTATAAAATTTTGACAGAAAGCAAAGGATGTTAAAAAACTAATTTTTTTTACTAAAAAGTTTGATTAAGCTAATCCAAATAAGCCCACACACTCAGCCAAAGTTGGCTGAGTGAGTATCACCTATTGCAACACCCATTTGACCCATTTTGGGGTCTAAACCAAACACCCCCTTAAGTATAAATTTCGGGTTTTTTTATCTTTTTTAGTGAAGAAAGGGCTGAGAAATAATATAATAAGTGAAGTTTGATCACTTTTAACACTTTTTAAAACAACTTAAACAGATATAATTAACTAACATTAAACTTTAAATTTCGAACATTAAAATAACAAGAAATTCTTAACTTTTATTAAAACTGAATGAATTACAACATAAAACTTTAAAATGAACTGAATTACACTAAATGCTTAAAAGAAAGACTTGAAATTAAAATTAAACTAAAAACATGGTAAAAAATGGTGTCTTCAACTTCGGCTTGCTTTTCTTCTCTTTATAGCTGCTCAAAGGACTTGGGATGTGTTTGTTATGAGAGTAGGAAGTCTCCAAAGCAATCCTAGCCCTCCATTTCTTTTCTATACCATCTCACCATTGAAGGGGGGCGGGTTTTTGTGGGATTGCCAAGTGGGCATGGGTTATAAGGTTGGGGTGAGCTGGGAAGTGTATGGGGAAGCTATAAAATGTACTATGGAGGTGGTTTGGCAAGAAAACAGTGGGTAGGGAGGTGGTATAAGGTTTGGCGGGAAGGGGGATCGAGTACAGTTATGGTTCAGGTTTTAAAAGGAAAGAATGGGGAAGAGGCAAAACTGGCCCTCATACTTTCTTTCTATTTTCATTTCTTATAAGCCGAGTATTAGTTATAAAAGAGTTTGGAAAGTGGCACTTTTGGCCCTTGTCGTTTTATAACAAAAGAATTAAAAGGGGTTTTGGGTAATTGCAATAATGGTCCCTCTAGTTTTATAAAAAGAGAAATAAAGAAGGATTTGAACAATTACAAAAACAGTCCTTGGCTTTTAAAATTGTAAAAGAAATGCCAATTGGCAGTTTCAGTCCCTGGACTCTTTTTAGCTCTTTTTCTTTATAAAATACTTTTGAAAATAACACAACAAGTCCCTATGGTTTTGTAAAAAGGTTATTGGGCTTGGGTTTTGTGTTTGGGCTTGTATTGGGCCCACTGGGTTTGGGTTTGGGCCCAATAAGGTACAGGTTTGGTTATTGGGCTTTTTCAAGCCCAATAAGGTTATGAAGTGGGTTTTGTGTGTACAATGGCTGAGATTGGCTGTAACTGGGCTAGGATTGGGCCTTCAAAGTCTTCACAGTCTTTTCCATTCCATGCTCAGTTTTGTCATTTTGGCTTGGTTTTCTGTCTTTTTGTTGATATCCACTTCCTGCACAATACAAATGCAAAACAAACATATATTTGGCAGTTTTTGTCTGTTTTTGGTCATTTAAGCTCGTTTTTGAAGGTAAAAGATATGTGTAATTAAGCACTTATCAAATCCCCCAAACTAAGGTATTGTGTGTCCTCACGCAATGTTATGAAGTAAACATGTAAGCCCCGTTTTCACCATTTTCTGAATTTACACTAACTATTGTTGATATCCACTTCCTGCACAATACAAATTACCTCATTGTCAGAAGAACTTGATGAGCTTGAAGAAGAGATTGCCATTAAAGCATAGTTGACTGGTTCTACTTCAAAATCATTACTCCAGTCATAGCCTCCTAGACCATCTTGAGCCACCAGTGCCTGTGATGAAGATTCATTTGTTGGTGCATTGCTCCTGCCATTGTTACCATAAGATCTTCTCCTTTGATTCCTTCTAGATCTGCATTCCCTAGCAAAGTGCCCTTTTCCGTGACAGTTGTAGCACTCAATTTTTGAGTTATCAAGAGAAACATGTCATTTTTCTTTGAAATCCAAGTTCCTTTCTGTCTTCTGAATGAATTTCTTCACTCTGACAGTCAACATAGCCACCTGCCATATAAGATCCAATTCTTCCAAGTCATCTTCATCAATCTGCTAAAAATCCTCATTTTTAAGTTGAGGACTGGTTGTTGGTTGTGTAAAGAAAGAGCACGCTACATCATGAGCACATGGGGTAGTTGAAACTTGACTAATTCCTCCAGCAGTACTAACCCTAAAATCTCCACTGGTAGTAGTAACTTCATTAGTACTACTAGTGTTCTCAGAGGAAAGAAATGCCAAGTTCTGAGAAGTAGAAGTGGAACTTGAAGAACTCTTCATCTCATCTTCATAGACCCTAAGGTTGTTGTATAGGTCATCAATATCAATCTCATCAATGTCTGGCTTATTTCTCATGATTAGAGCAATTTGATTCCATGAAGGAGGAAGACTTCTTAGGAACTTCTGGTTGATATCTTCCTTTGATATTGGAGCACCATGAACCTCCAATTGACTTATGAGTTTTTGGAACCTATCATAAGCCTTGTCCAGACTTTCATTTGATGCAGTAGTAAAGTTTTCAAACTGATGTTTTAGAACATTTTTCTGCATCTTCTTGGATTCTTCATTTCCTCCAAACCTTGATTTGATTGCCTCCCAGAGAGATTTAGCATCTGGAACATTATGAAACTTAAGGAGATATTCATCAGGTATTGCTAAAAGCAAGATGCTCTTAACTCTTTCCTGATTCCTTTTGGCAGCCAGTTGTTTTGCAGTTTTAGGAACAGGAGGAGCAGAAGGACCAGATTGATCTCCTGTTGGTGCAGGTTCTTCTTGGAGATCTCCATTGACAATTATGTCCCATAAGTTGTGATCTGTGTGACAGATATATTGACGCATTCTCATGCTCCAAATATCATATTCTCCCTTCTTGATGATAGGGATTTTCATTGGTGGAGGAGTGTCTTGTTCTGCCATCTTACTGGTTTGAGTGTAGATCTGTTTCAAACAATAGAGTTCTTCTTATTCAGAGTTTCCACACAAGCTCTGATACCACTTGTTGGATCCCTTACTGAATGGATCTTTAACCTTTAGCTTGTAAAGGGTTTGTTACTCTAGATAAATCTAAAGCAACAATGGTGAAACAATGACTAAACACTATTGATTATGCAGAAACTAATCAATAATGCTAAGAAGAACAGTATTAAGAATCACAAAAGAACTTTATATTATAACTTGAATCTGCCTAGGTTACAGATTACAAAACTATGATTGCTAATCGACCTCTATTGATCTGTTTAGAACTATATCTACTAACTATGCCTAGGGTTCCTTTTATAGACTAAGGAAACCCTAATGGGCTTTACAAAACGCGTACAAAGATCATGCATATCCTTTCCTAAGATATCTCATGCATATCTCATAAACGGTACTAACTATTTTATACTAACGGTACTAACTATCTGATCAGTACTAACATTTTGTACTGTCAGTACAAATTACAACTAGCGGTACTAACTAATATAACTAACGATACTAAGTCAGGAATGCATAATTCCCAACATTTACTGTTTGGATTTTGGTTTTATTTTAAATGTTCTTAAACGTTTAAAAGGTTCGTATTCTTAGATTCATTGGATTAATTGGTTACGAAGAAGATTGTTTATCACCTATTTGAAGTTGAAGTGGAATTATTTGGGTTTGTATTTTATTATACCTTTTAGCAGGAGGTAACTTGTTTGTGTTTTTAATGTTGTGATGAAGACTTGTCAAAATCTAGCAAAGGTGTGTGATCTACAAACTTATGGTGCTCAATGCTCACATTTGCTATCACTTTGGTTATGTGTCTCATAGAAGATGAGGATTTTTATCAAGAGATCACGATCTACTTATATTTTACAGATTTATTTATAAGTTTGACGTCACATGGATAGTACAAGATATAAGACACAAGTTTGGGTTGTTCTACTTCAGCATCAAGTTCGTTATACTTAGTTTTCTTCATCAGTAATCATTACAAAAAGCCTACAGAATTGAAGATTCAAGAGATGGTTAACATATGGGTTTCAGGGGAAGCTTATTATCAAAAATGTTTAACCATCAGGATATGTTCATTCACCACTTGAGGTGAAAGGTTTCATTACTACTGCTAGTTATTTATTACTACTGCTTGTTTAAGTTTCTACTGCTTAAATTCATTATTCTTATTATGCGTCATGGAGGGTAATTTAAGTCATTAGAAGGCTGGATTGGTAGTGTGATATATGGTTTACAGTTGTAAAGATTCAAGTTTCTTATCTTTACAAGACCCCTATTGGATTATGACAAAATGGGAAAGAAGATTACAGAGATAAGATTTGCAGCTTATTATGTGTGGTGGCATAGCAAGGTTATAAAGGAAATCTAAATTAAGGGGAAGTTTGTTTCATTCAAGGAGATCCATGATCTCAACTTCAGGGGAAGCTTTGATTTCATCAGGCTTTATGATGAAGTTCATACAAGAACATGTTTGTTTTGTCATCATCAAATAGGGGAAGATTGTTGGGAATTATAGATTTGATGAGACAAAAGAAACAAGTAATGAAACAAAAGGATCAAAATTGTCATTAAAGAATTCTAGAAGATGTAGGAGAATATTAAGATTCTGGAAGATCTCTTTAAGAAGATAGAAGATAACAGAAGATCAAGTTAAATGTTTAAAAGATTTATGTTTATCCCTTTGTAAAACCTAATATCTCTAGTATATAAAGAGATACAGGTTGTAGGTTTTAGATACACAGAATAGAGAAAAACGTGTGTGTAACTCAAGATGTAGACGTCTAGTTTGTGTGGTGTAGCCTTAAGGATCTTTGATTCCTTTTACAGGTGGTAACACGATCTATACTGATCATATAGATTTAAGGCTTGGTGGAAACGTATGGTAATAAAACCTTGTTTAAATAACATTGATGTTTATTTATTTATTTTTGTTGTGCATATTGTTATCATTGTTATTGTTAATCCTAGATATAAGTTCTAAACAAACTGAGCTTAAACGATCTAAGGAGTTCTATCAAACTCCATAGGGGATTTATTATGAAGTGATGGATTGTAAGGAATGTGTTTAAGAATGAGACGCATTTCACTATGAAATTCACTTGACTATTGACAACATAAACAATGATGCTTATGAGAGTTGGAATATGAGAATGACCCATTGATCTATAAAGAGATATTGGGTATAGGTTTGGGTGTAGAGTAGACGTCAGCTCGTAGTAAAAGAGAGGAAGTGTTTGGTTATGCACTTAGAAAAGAATGAATGGTATTACAAGCTGTTTCCGACGGTCCTAGATATATCTGGGGGCCGCCAGAATAGACCTGGGGGCCGCTGGACCGCCAACAAGAGGGATGTTTGGGGAAATTGACGAATTTTTCAAAAAGAGTGACATTTTAATTTAAATTTCGCTAATTAAAAATAGTTAAAGTACTTCGAATGAAGTAGTTAAGTTGTCACGACACAGAATGGAACACAGACTAGAATCGAAACTAGAATAAAAAAAGAGAACGATTTATAGAATGTGTTCCATCATTCCTAAACCTTGACGAAGATAATTTAACGACCCACGCTTGAGGGGTAAAGAAAGAATGTCGGCGATGTTATCTTCAGATGCAACCTTTTCGATGGAGATGTTTCCTTTTAGACATTGTCCTGAAGGAAATGGTGACATATCTTTGGTGTGTTTCGTAAACGAAAATAATAATAATAATAATAATAATAAAGAAAACAAACGAAGATGGAGGCGACGAGCTTGACAATGTCAAGACGGATGGTGGTCTTCTCGAGTATTATGAATGTTCAAGAACAATCACATGATGAGGTATAAAGGTTATTTAAGGTGTTCGGTAGCGGATATAGTGACGGGAAAGAGATTAGCCATCTCTTGGATGTAGATGGGTGGTTGACGCTGAGTATGGAAGAGGTGTGATTAAATTATAATGAGTGGTTTTTTTTTTTCGTCGAAGAGAATGAATGTTTTCCTCAAAGAGAAAAGGATGTTTCCGTTTTCGAAGTGAAATGGACAGAGGTTTATAACTTAAGTAGTTACAAGGCTTGAATATGGATTTTCGGATATGACCTTTAACGTTTGCGATCGCAAGTTAAAGATACTTGAATATTTCGGATGAAATATTTAAGTTGTCAAACCTAGTTGGAAGGGTATTAGATTTGCATCTAACTTTTCCGGACAAAGAGTGGTATTATTTGGGAAGGAAAGGGAGATGGTATTAAAAATGTTGGTGAGGGGAAGACTAAGACTCTAGAAGATTTAAGACCAATTTATGACTCTTTTGAAAATTTAGATTAGTGACCCGGACGTGAAGAAAGATATTTTAGTGTGAGAAGATATATACATAGATGTATAAGATATATAGATATAAGCATGCAAGTTTATCTAAGCATGCATCAACACAATAATCAACAAGATTAATGTGTAAGACAGTATGACATCTAAACCTTATTTGTTATACATCAACCTAACATAGTGTAGGTGCACAATTAAACATGTAAGTATGTAGAATGACGCAAAATAAAACATGATAATTTTAAATGTAATAATCATGTAAAACATGTTAGCATTTAGCATTTAAGAGCATGTGTTATTTAGATAAACTAAGAGATATTTTATCTAAATTGCTAGAAAAAGGCAAATGCTTTTACAACAAACATGCATTCAATAGCTAAGCAAATAAACATTAAGCATTAAGATAAACATGAAAGCATATAATTGCATTACGTGGGAGCACGTTATCATCTTGAACCTTCAAAGCACATATGTGAAATGCAAGTAGTCTAGATTGACTAAGGAGAAACCTAATTTCTACTTGCTTAGTGTGCACTCCTATATGAAAATATAAATGTCTATCGAGTATACTTATTATTAGGCATATTTAGGAAGGGGCTCATTTAATCATATTAGAGATATGATAGGAGAATATCACTAGTGGTGCTCAATTCAAGCTAAGCACAACCAGTTTTACGGGTTATACCACGAACCCAACTTCACTCTTGGAAGCAATTCAACCGTTAGGTCAGATTAAATTTCTAGTGCAATAGAATCTCTAGTAGTCATTCTCTGTTAGGACATAATTGAATTCCTATATTATCACCTAGTGAAGTGTAGCATAAGATAAAGTATTTTATTATTCTTATCAAAAAGGTCTAACATGCTTTAATTCTGGGGTTCACATAATCCTAATCAAGATGTGTGGAATTCTAAGGTTAAATAAGAGAGCAAGCAAGTTGTTATAGGTATAAGAGAGAATGAGTCATCTAGGACCTAGGAGTATGCTTAAGAGTGACAATGTGTAATGCTCTATAATGAGAGTGTTCAAAGAATGCACCTTTGCATGTCTTTTATGAAAGAAATCCAATTAAGGTTATTTACCTTAATAGATCTTGTGAATGTTTCTTTGTATAATTATGATGATGATCAACTAAAGTTTAGTTACATGTGTTAGAATTTTAAGCAAGAGATTGACAAGAGGAAGATGTTTAAATCTAATGCCATAGGGCGGATCAACCTAAACCGAGGATGAATCTAGGACGAAGGATCCATCGATCCGTGGAGGTGCCAAATTTGGTCAAGGATTATTTTTCCATTATTTGGGAGATGGTGTTGAAATTAGGTTATTAGGAGAAGCTTATATAAGTTATAAGGGTTCTTGGTTTGAGTTTTCGAAAATGACATCCAAGACTTGCTTATCAAGTTGGAGTACTTATGAGTTTCCCGATGGAAATTCATAAGTCGTCAATCCTACTTAGAGTGTGTTAAGTTTAGCATGTATAATTTGACCATAGCTAATAACACAACATTTGAACACTTTAGACTCAATGAAACATCTTCATTGCAAGTGTGAATTGCAATTCGAGGACTAATCTTGTTGTCTTGCAATTGACTTTGTAATTTCATTTAATAACCGAGGATGGTTAAACATGTAGATATGGAAAAATATCTATGGTCATTTGATTGATATTTCCGTAATCTAGATAAATCCTAGTCTCGATTTCATGTTCATAGTCTAATTTTGTAATTAGATTGAATGGTGAGATTGATTATCGTTTGAATAATAATCATCTTCATATTCAAAATCATCTTACGATCACTTATTGAAAGAAAGCACAAAAATGGTTTGTGGAATATGTTCAATTATTCCTAGTCCTAACCTTAGATGGTTAAAGGGTTCTCATTTGGTGAAGAAGAAATAGTATGCTTATTTGGTAAAGTAAGAGAAAGTTTTGATGAGAAGAGAATTTGAGTATTGAGTTGTGCTTTTGATTTTTGGAATTGTGAGCAGAAAGATAAATATGTTGTACAGTTCCGTGTTTGGCTTTTCGGAAATGAAGACTTTACCAAATGCATTGCAATGTAAATTTCTTGAATATTTTGGATAAAACATTTAAGTCGTCAATTGTGAATGGTTGAGTATGGGGTTAAAATAGGAAGCCTACTATAATTGAGTAATTTATATATATATATATTAGCCAAATATTTGGAACACAACTATTGGACAAGTAGACTCAATATGACATCATTTACACAAGTGCGAGTTATGATCTGATGCATATTCTTATCGTCTTAGAAAATGATGTCGTTATTTTCATATCAATTGAGTGTGATTGAGTATGTAGGTTTAAGATAATATCTCTTATTACATTTTGATGTAATCTTAAAGCTATACAAATAAGAATATGATTTCTTGTCCATACTCAAAAACTTGTCAATTAGATTCGATAATAATATCAATTATAATTTGAATAATGAATCGATATATATTCGAAATCTTTCTTGACCCTCACGAACATTCTTTTAAAAGAAAATAAATAAAGATTTTCATAGTGTGTTCCATTAATCCTAAGACTAGTTGAAATGTAAGGTTAAGGACAAGCTAATTTCTTACTTCAAGATTGTCATTTATTTTGCTTGTGCGAAAAACTATTTGTTGTTATGTATAGTAAGCATAGTTTTTGACATTTTATGTGTATTTAAATTGTTTTTCTAACCATTTTTATACAACACACATCTTTTGTAGAATACTATATGTTTATAAAAAGAATATAATTATGTGTGTGTGTTAGAACAATGCAAGCACAAGCAACGTTTAAAAATACATCTTTGTTTTACTTAATTAGTAATGTATTAATTACAATCTTTTCTCTTGTTTAACCAACACATGGTCAAACAAGGCAAGGCGATGAAAATATTTGAACATCTTGTTGGAAGAGAGTTAACATGTTGAAAATATTTTAGGGACGGGTTTTAACGTGTGATCTTATGATAGTATTTTCCAACATACTAGACACACTATTAAACTCTTAATCCTAAATAGGTTACTACACTCAAAATGATTTACAAGATATTTATATAACATTTGTAAATATATCTATCTATGCCTATATGCAATGCACAAACAATTTTGTAACTTAACACAAGAGATCTAGCGTAATACCTATTAGGCATAATCCAAAAAACTATTAACACACAAATTGCAAACAAGGCACATGTGTTTAGATATATAAGTAGCTTAATTACAAATAGTAATGATCACTTAATAATATCTAAAACAATATTAAGATCTAAGAAAACACACATAATCATTTAGCATAACACATAAAGATATTCGTCATCGTCTTGTGTATTAGATGCACCGACGTATACATAGCTTGATTTTATTTGAAATTAAAAATAGTTTTCTCTCCATTTTAAAAATTAATCAAGATCAATGTTTTCAAAGATACATTGACTAGAAATGCTCGACTTGAAAGAAAAGGTAAACTACAAGTTTAACGTCAAAACAAAACATATAGTTTTGACCACTATGTAGTATTTTGCATTTATGACTGACTTAAGTTTAGAATAAAGACTTGGAAGTATTTTTAAATGTAACTAGACTCAGTTTTCTTCAAAATGGTCGGTGGCATGACTTCTACGGCCTTACGGTTGATTTTATATGATTTTTCAAAGTTTTCCAAATTCTGACGAAACAGACAGAAGACCCCCATAAAGGTGACGGCTCCCAGATATGATTGGGGGCCGCCCTAACATTTATGGGACTGCCACCAGTGACCCAAAAACATAAAATATTAAGAATACTTATTGAATATCTATTAAGCAAGTTTGAAACATATGTAAACACAAATAATCATCTAGCATACACATAAGGATATCCGTCGTTGTTTTGTGTATTAGATATAACGATGTATACTTAGCTTGATTTGATTTGAAAATAAAATAGTTCCTCCCCATTTCAAAATTAATTAAGATCAATATTTTGAAAGGACAAATACACTATTTTTCAAAGATACATCAACTAAAATCCCCCCCCACACAAAGGAAATATAAAATACAAGTTTTACGTTAAAATGGAACTCAAATTTTTGACCACTATGTAGTATTTTGCATTTCTGACTTATTTAAGTTAATAATGAAGTCTTGGAAGTGCCTTTTAAAGAAAGTAGACTCTATTATCTTCGAAATGACAGGTGGCACGACTTCTACGGACTTACGGTTGATTTTATATGATTTTTCGAAGTTTGCCAAATTCTGACGAAACAAACAAATGACCCCCAGAAAGGTGACGGCCCCCAGATATATATATATCTGGGGGCCGCCCTAACATTTATGAGATCTCCACCAGTGACCCAAAAACACGTTTTGTGTATAAAAACATATTGGGTACTTAACTGTAGTGCGTAGAGACTTAAAAAGGTTGTTCGCACATAAAAAATATGTTTTGAAAGCTCATTATCTACTCTTATGACAAATATACAATATATAGACAATTCCAAAATCTTATTAGAAAGATATCCTTCAAGCTAATTATACGAAGTATACTAACAAAAAAATTATTACAATCAAGCAACAATACCTTTTCATATTTAATCCCCCTTCATGGGTAATTGATACATGGATCGTACTCTATTTTTAAAAACCCTTTGTTTATGAAAACTAAAGCGACGGGCTCCATGAGACCATTGTGGAAACACGTAGAGGGGGTAAATTCGTTTCCATTTAAAAACTATTTTAAATCTTTTGTAAAAAAAAAAAAAAAAAAAAATCAATTACCCGATCAAGTTTGACGCAATATGAGAAGTGTCGATAATAGGTTTACAATAGCTAACGCATATTCAAACAATATAATCACAATCACAATATTTAGCACAAAGTGATACAACAAGAACCTTAACTAACAAGATTATACACACCATTCGGCACAACAGAGCAGCGACTACATTATTCAAGTATAAAAAGTAAAGCGTTAAATGTAAAGAAATAAGTAAAGCGAAAGGTAAAAGAAAATGCAAACCGACACAGTAATTTATAGTGGTTCGGTCACGAAGCTCCTCTTTGCCATACTCCATTCCTCAAGTATCCAACTTGAGAGTTACTTCACTAATCAACAAGCTCCCTTTTCGGTGGAGAAACCTTATACCAATGCTTACATTATTTTCCGACACTAAGCTAGATGTCGAGTCCTTCCTTCGGGTACAACCAAACCGTTATGTTTTAATGGCCCACATAACAAACCTTTATTTTATGGCCTAAACACATAAACTGCGTCACTTACATTATTTCTCAACACTAAGATAAATGTCGAGTCCTAATCTTAGCTAGAACCAACCTACCACTTCACCAAATATTTTAAGGCCTAAAATACTAACCAATCCATAATCAACCCATCCAAATATATACATCATTTGGATCTACACACTACTAAAGATTAGAAGACATGGACTCGATCTATATGTAACAAATGTTACAAATGGACTAACTAGACTACATAACTATTGATCATAAAGATGACAGAAGATCTTCTCTTGCATGGACTCGATCTATATGTAACAAATGTTACAAATAGACTAACTAGACTACATAACTTTGTATCTTGACGATGACGAAAGTTCGTCTCTTGCACTTGAGGAATGAAGGAAAGGATAGAAGATTAGATCACATTTAAACAAGATCTAAACAATGTTAGTGGGGCAGGTTGTATCTGGTATAGAAGCTTCCATTTTGGGGGTGGTCCCGGCGGTCCCATATATATCTGGGGGCCGCTAGGCCTATAAAGGGGCCGCCATTAGAGTACGCTCTTGTTTTTGTCTTTTTGTGGGAAAAGTTGTATATGGTATAGAAGCTTTCATTTTGGGAGGAAAACCAAATTCAAATTTTGTTATTTAAATAAAACATTTTTTTATTAAAAAGTATTTTGTATAATTATTTGTTTTGAAAATGTAATGGTTAAGAAAAAATATTTTCTTGTCACTAATCATGCTTAATGATTTGTTTGTACATACCTTAAGTGATTTACGTCGGGTGTAGACAAATGTCCGTGTTGATGTAGACTTGAGACGTCAAGAGATGAGTGCATGTATGCATTGATGATTTGTGATTACGAGTGACTTGCGCACTTTATGTTACGTATTACAAGTTACATGTTTGTCATCACCAAAACATAAAGAGGTCGTACAGATTAAATATCGTAATTTGCACTAACAGTGTCCTATATTTGCATGTTTAAATCCATGAATGACTTGTTGCATTCTAAAGCTATGTCCATTACCAATTAACGATATGGGAATATTGTTGAGTTAAGGAAAAATGTGAGTGACTGGTTGTATTCCGGAGAATACGTAAAGATGATGTCTGCCAGCTTCGCATGTTATTCAATGTGGTTGAATATTGGATCCCCAACGTGTGATAATCACTTTATGGATCGGCGTCGTTGGTGCATTACACACATGGTGAAAGTTATGTTTATCCTTAGACTTGAGATGCAAGCAGGTTTTGCATGTAAGGATATCATTTCTTGATTATAAGCCTACCACTAGTCTGTCAAAAGGTAGTTATAATGGCTATTTTTAGAAGTGTTTTGAAGTACATGACGAACGCTTGTAGTCAAAATAGAATTTGTTCCTCCACGTGTTTGGGAGTAAGATACACACTGGACCCCTCGTTGGTTCGATCAGATATTTGCATGGCCGTGCCCAACATGTAGTAAAGATGATACTTTTTACATTTGGTAATCTGAATCAGAACAGATGCGAGAAACAGAATCGTTAAATTATGGAATGACTACTGATCCATATCCAAATTTAACATGTATCTGAAACAAAGGGATATGACTAACTGAATCCATAGAAGGCTGCGTTGTTTTTCTTAAAACTATAAAACTCAGGTATTTCTGGGAGCATTGATGATGTTGCTAGACTATTTGTCAATGTTGGTATAATGTATGAATGAGACATTCGCAGGTGGGAGCTGTTGGGTTTGTGCTCATGTCATAGGTATATTTATACGGTTAAAAATACGTGAGCCTAAGGGGTCACACACGTTATACATTTAGGTATCACTTTATTAATGTGAATAATAATATAAATGTATATTTATTATTTATATTAATACAGGATTCAACGAATGAACACTAACGGCCGTTAATTAGTTAATTAACTGTAAGTAACTAATAAGGCTTTTTAATTAATGGGTAATTAAAAGTAATTAACCATAATTAATTAGAAAATTCAAGAAGTCAACCTCAAGGGATGCCTTAGTTCGACCGGCCAAAGAGGAAAGGTAACAAAAGATTGGGCTAACTTTTTCTACAAGGTAACCCTAAATAAATCCCTATATAAAGAGGACCCTAGAGCTCATTATTCTCATCCCTTGTCTCTCTCTTCCCGTGTTCGATCGCAGACAAGAACCAAAAAGGGTGTTCAGGTTTTGGTTTTTGTGTTATCATTTTCGTTGGTCAAGAACTAGCATTCGGGTGATACTGCTAGACGTGTAGTGTATGAACTTCGTGAAGGTTACTACCTTTTAGTAACTAGAAGTAGTTTTTGGTTAAGCACGATTATTACACACGTGTGTGTACTTCAAGATCGTCGTTCTTCACTAAGATTGGTTGTCAACGGTATGTTACCTTATTTATGTTTATATGTTAATTATTTGAACTATATGAATAGATCCGCTGCGTAGCTCGTAGAATATTATATGTAATATTATTTGTTATATGATGACAATTTCCAACACTATACAATTGCTTTAACATATATCAACCAGTGATTAGATTTATAAACTTTAAACATATTTATAAGCAGAAAACAAAATATTTCAACCTGTGATCACCATTTGACAAATATTTTAAGCTTTTTTTAAGCAGAAAAAATATATTTTAAGCTAGTTTTCTTTTCATTCGGTCATTACATCGAACAGTTGTTGTACATCGAACATAATAAAGTGCTAATGAAGTAACGAAGCGAAAATATATGGTATGCCAAAAGGTGAATCTTTTATTGTTGAAACATTAACCTGGCTAGAGCATATTTTACTAAACAATTTATACCATAAACAAACTCAACTGTCAAAAACTATAAAGTTATATTCTTACCAAGACCAAGGCTGAAAATCAAAGCTTGGTAGCCTCGCATAACCTAAAAAAATCCACCTATTCTTAAAACACCAACTATCGGTAAATCCAATAAATTGCTCTTGATAAAATAAATAGAAATTAATCACAAGAAATATGCAAACCAGATATATAAACTAACAAATAAATAAAATTATGATCAAAGAACAGGGGCAGCAAAAATGGTGGCCTGGAGATTAAAACTGAAAGAAGATGGAGAAAAAAATGAAAAGCTAAAAATTTAAAATTCAAATTCACAATACTAATGAAGTTACTTCTGTAAAGCTTGCTTTAGAAATTGTTGCTTTGAAACTCTCCAAAAAGAAAAGCATGCCATACCTGTATGTATACATGTATAATATACTTATGTTGGAAAAAAACCGAAATACGGATATGATGTCATATTTAAGTATAATTGATTCAATTGAAGGGTTAATTGAATGACACCTCACCAAAGTGGATGTCAGCCAAAAATCTCTTTTAATAGATAGTATAGATTATATCTCTTATAAGAGAGTTGGGAACAGTGGAGCCGTTCGGCTCGTGTCGTTCTCAAAAAGTGATGTCACGTCAGCAATATGCTCAACGGCATCAAAAACTGAACGGCATCACATTTGCTGGGGCATCCGTTGGCATCACTTTTCAGGTGCCGTTGGTATTTTTTTAATTTACTTATTAAAAAGATACCCAATATAACTAAAATTTAATTCATTAAAATAAAAAATATTACATTAAATAAAAAAATTATATATAAATAAAAAACACGAAACAAAAGACATAAATTAAAAACACTAAAATAAAAAATAAATATAAAGTTAACGACGTCGACTAGTTTGGTGGTGGTGGATATGTCGCTCGGATTCGTGCCTTTTGGGCGTTGATGATAGCGGCGTCGGCCGGATCCATCCCGCGTGTGTCGATTTGTAGCACTTTCATGTCCTCTGCAATCCTTTAAGAATGGATTAACCACACTCACTCTTTGGTCTCTCGCTTGATCACCTGCATTTTTGCTTTGCGGTCTAACTCGTTGATGTGTCGTTGTGTAGGTGTTATTTATGTATCAAGTTTTACTATTTATATTTTGCCGACTTAACCTAAAAACAACACTGATTATCTTCAGCAATTTGAGAAACTGGTTAATACATCAAGAGCAAAGAAGTTAGAAAAATCTCATGACCCCTTGGCTCTAGTAGCACACACGGGTTCATCATCCAGACAAACATCATCTTATTATGTGACACATCTTAACGTCTGGGTTATTATGATGATGAGTTATCCATGCAATGAGATGTTTACCAAAACAATTCTGAAGATCCTCTAGTCTATGCGATGTTACTACTTGCAAAAGCCATTACTCAAAATTTCTCTAATCCAACAAATAATCGTCTTCGTGCTTCATCCAACACCAGAAATCAAGCAATCATTCAAGGAGACAGAGTGAATATTCAAAGCAGGAATTCTGGCAATACTGGAAGGAATAACAGACGAGCTTATGTTCAAGAAGAAGTTGTTGAGGGAAATGAATTGACAAAATGTGCCTGCAAATGTTCAAAGACTCTAACCATCCATCTTCAGGCAATTACTTCACTGTTCAATGCTCAACTACATTAGGAACAGGACATTATGCTAGGAAAGGTCCAAATCCAAAGGTTCGTGACTCCGATAGTATTCATGGAGCAAATGTTGTTGGCAAAACAGGATGAAACTGGCGTAATTCTTACTGATGAGCAGAATGATTTTCTCTTTGCTGATCCTTCAAGGATGGAAGAAATTGAAAAACTCAGTGCAAACATATGCTTAATGGCCAGAATTTAACCAGCTGATCATACTTCTGATGATGGGCCATGCTATGAGTCTGCATTTATAAGTAAGGTACAATCTTCATCTATCGATGAAAATAATGAACCAATGTATCCAACTCATACTAAAATTATTAACAGTACCATTGGTAATGATCAAATTAATAAGCAATATTAAAATTTTGATTCATTCAAGGGAAATGTTAATATAGGCAGGTTACAAAGATACACATGTATCATAATCTCATGTGCAGTATAAAAACATTCTAGAAATTCATATCAGGAAAAGCTGAAAACAACGAATATTTGCAATCAAGTCCAAACACAAACAACGCATTTGACTATCAGTATTGAGATATAAAGGAAAGGGTTTCGGATTTGGAGGTATTAACAATATGAATAATATCTCAACGAATTTCTTTGAGCTGATGAATGGAAAAAAATGTTATAATAAACAAGCACAGTCCAATAGTTCCTGATCGAGATAATCAATCGATGATCATCGAAAAACCAACGAGATAAATTAAGATATTAGATTCAAAATTACAAACGGAAAAATGAGGAATAACAAAAGACCTCCATTTCGATTGATTAAAAAGGCAAATGAGTGAAAAAGAGGATACTTATCATGATACCATTCTAGATCTTGAGGCCAAACTGAAAAAGAATGTTGATCTGATTTTAAAACTTGGCAATTCGTTACAAGGAATGTTTAGTGTAATCAACAATTCAAAAGTCTTTTATCATTCTTAACTCGAATCCGAATTATTCCTAAATTCTCAATTCACGATTTCGTTGGGACACGACCCGAGGAAAAGTACTTCCCGGATAAAAAATATACAAATTGTGTTTTCTCTTGTGAGATTTTTACCTTATATTTCTCTTGTTTAAGAAGTATTTTGGAAAGAATTCTTACGAGATTAATACTATACGTATATAAATTTGACTACCACCAATTTTCGATAGAAAAATATTGTAATAGATATATACGACCTTTCGGTTCTATCGAAAATCGTATATTAGGTGATTAGTCTCAAACTCGGTTTTATCGAGTTTTATGAGTTTCACATTTTCGGTTTTATCGAATTTGTGAAATAAGGTTTTGCTACGTTTTATCTCGGAAATAAGCTTTCAAAGTCATAACATACATTCATTTCACGGTTTTATCATGAATTGAAGTGTTGAAAAACAAAATTTCTCAAATTTTAAAAATTCGGACGTCAAATTCGGTTTTATCGAATTTGAATTTTAAGGACTTTTGGATTATCTAGTCATCATAAATTTCGGTTTCATCGAATTTGTGGTTATTAATAATCCATAATTGTTGAATTTTTCAAAATTTGGACCTACCGAGTTTGTAGCTAAATCGAGTTTTAGGTTTTACCGAGTTTGAATTTCCGAGTTTAATAAGTTTGTAGATTACCGAGTTTGTGTACTGTTCGAGAAGTATATCGATCTTCAGACTACTTGTTATACGTGAACAGTGTTGTCCGAGTTTGACTACTGTTACCGAATTTGATACTATTCTCACAAATATCACTCATTTTCGTCTACAAAGATCCAATCTTTGAATCATAAGACATGTCGACATCCAAAACATACCAACAATCCCTTGCTGATGCCGGTTCTGAGAATAGGCCTCCTATGCTTGAAAGGGGTAGTTATATACCATGGGCAAGTAGATTCAGACGATATCTAAACCGGAAGAGAGACAACCGGAAGTGGCTTCTCAAAGCACTTGATGAAGGCCCTTATGAGTTTAAGAATTTCGTTCCTGAAGGCTCGACAATACCACGATTGCAAACTGCAGAGGATCTTGAAGGTGATGACTTATTGCTCCATGATGCTGAAATGGAGGTCATGAATATGATTCTACTTTCTATTCCTAATGAGATTTACAATTCTGTGGATGCTTGCACTTCGGCCAAGGATATGTGGAAACGAGTTGAACGATTGATGAGGGGAACTATACAAAACAAAGTTGACAGAGAAACGCGTTTTACGAACGAATTTGATCAATTTGTTGCTGAACCAGGGGAAGCACTTGTTTCTGTCTACAACCGTTTTGCTCAATTAATGAATGATTTGGAACGAAATAACATGAACTTTCCAACTGTTACAATTAACACAAAGTTTCTGAACAGTTTGCAACCGGAATGGTTGAAATATGTGACTCAAGTTCGTCTTGCTAAATGATTAACAGTGGATTCGTTCGATGATCTTTTTGATTATCTTCAGCAATTTGAGAAACTGGTTAATACATCAAGAGCAAAGAAGTTAGAAAAATCTCATGACCCTTTGGCTCTAGTAGCACACACGGGTTCATCATCCAGACAAACATCATCTTATTATGTGACACATCCTACGTCTACGGTTGATTATGATGATGAGTACCAGCAAGATGATGTTGCAAACGCTTCTAAAGCGAAAACTTTGTTATGTATTTCTTGTATGAAAAATGTGCTTATTCCTTGTTATGATAAATATGTTGCAAAGCATAAGTTGAATGTGCGTTCGAATATTCGTAGAACCTTCTCCAATAATTCTATATCACCAAAATCTTCAGAAACTACTTTTGTAGCTCCTAAGACTAGGTTTTCTGAGAAAAGGACACAATCTAAGACTCTAGAT
>BQNB010109337.1:5169-20173 GCA_026074375.1 Tanacetum coccineum
TATAGACCACGAAAAATATTAAGGTGAACAACAATGAGAAACATACTTACCCCATTAGCATGCATATAATGTTAATCTGTGTGTGCAATGTTTTTATACGTATATGAATGTGAAGTAAGTGAGAGTGAAAAAATTAATTTTTTATTTTAAGATAGAGAGAGAGTATGATTTGATTTGCGAAAGAGTTTAAATCATAATTTAACACAATTAACAATGATGAGATGATAATATATTATGAAGGCTTCAAGTATCAATTAGAACACGGAAGACAAAACAAGTGTCTGATTTCGAGATAGTAATGTTCTCATAAGATTTGGCCATGTAATATAATGCAATACATCAATAATAAGCATGCAATAACTAGGATATGCTAGTAAATAAATAGTTGAAACATGCCTCAGGCACACTATACATGATTTCAAATAAGTTTTAGATGGAAGTCCTCAAAATGTTTCTTGAATTAAGGACGGAACTAGGAGTTGTCCTCAAAATCTCCATTATTATTAAATGCACCGTGTTCTTAAAAATTATTTTTGTGGTATTGTTTAGTTTATTCTAAGTGCACCTGATCACTTCGCGTCCTGATTCCGTCCTTGTAGTCGAAATACCACAATAATAAGAATGCTTCGTATGTTAATGGTTGTGTCCCTTATGAATGGTTAAACTAGCTGTTATAACGACGTGACCCTAAAACCTGCAAACCTGCAAACCTTTCTAAAAATCATATTATTCATTCCGTGACTGGCATAGATACTAAATGGCGCAAATTAACTGGTATTTGTATTTAACAAACAATTGTAAAACTACAACCTTATGTATGAGACGTGGTTTAACATTTTTATAAAAGTGAGCTATAAAGCTACAATTGTTGGATAGATATAAATGAGGCTATCTTGGAAGTGAAGGGGAAAATAAAAAGAAACTAAGTAATGACATTATCTATAACATATATACGGTTATTACATAGATATATAGAACCGACCACATGCGAGAGGATCGTGAAGTAGTAAACTAAGTACGTAAGGGGTAATGATTAAATTTTTCCCTAAAAAGGGTTTCGTATATGAGTCGAACTTGGTTTGTGAAGATGAGAGGCGTGCATGATTAACGTGATGCTTGGGTGTACGAGACTGCATGTATGTGTATGTTTATGTCAATGACAGCCATTTCATCCACTCTTTAGGTTTTTCTCAAGTCATACATCTCAAATAGGTTTCTAAACACTTATTAACAGCCTCAGTTTGACTATAACTTTGTGGATGATGTGCTGTTGACATACACAACTGCACCTGAAGCACCTTGAACAATGACTTCCAAAACAGACTAACAAAGACTTTGTCCCTATCACTCATAATTGTAGAAGGAAGACCACGTAATTTATAAATGTTGTTAAGGAAGGCTTGGGCTACCTGAGCAGCAGTGAAAGGATGGCTGAGTCCCCTCAATGAAGTCTATGGATATATCCTTCCACACCCTTTCTGGTATCTTGAGTGGTTGCAGCAATCCTGGAGAAGCAGCTAAGTCTAACTTATTTCTTTGGCACACATCACATAAGTGAACTTGTTGCTTCACCATTCTCCTAAGGCCCTTCCAATAAAAGAAAGCACAAATTCTCTTCAATGTTGCCTGCACACCTGAGTGTCCTCCAATTGCAGAATTGTGAAATTGTTTGATGATCTTCAACTTAACATCATCATTGCCAACTACCAACTTTCCCTTTCTTCTTAATTCATTTACAGACCAAGTGATATTAGAATTTGGAATCCCTTGTTGCAGGCCTTCAATGATTGCCTTCAACCTTAGATCGGTGACCGAAGTAGCTTTCACAGCCTCAATCAATTCATTAGAATCATCAAAAATTAACAGTTTAAATAGTTGGCCATGTTGTACCCTTGATAAAGCATCAACCACCACATTCTCTTTCCCCTTTTTATATCAATCTCACAATTAAATCCTAGTAGTTTAGGCAACCACTTGGACTGAAAGGGTGTTGTAATCCTCTGATCTAACACATATTAAAACTTAAGTGATTAGTCCGAATCTTAAAATGTCTATCCAAAAGGTATCCTCTCCACTTCTGTGAGGCCAAAACCACTGTAAGCAATTCCTTTTCATAAGCAGATAAGGATTGATATTTGTTGGCCAAGGTCTTACTAAGATAAGCAATTGGATGTCCCCTTTATTGTAAGATTGCTCTAACTCCATATCCTGATGCATCAGTTTCAATTAAAGATTCCTCCTCAAAGTTTGGCAAGGCTAAAACTGGAGATTGTATCATGGCTTGTTGCAATTCTTTAAAGGCTGATGTAGCTTGTTTAGACCATTGGAAAGCCTGTTTCTTTAACAAACTATGTTATCCCAAAACTTAACCCATATTACACCAATAAGCCATACCAATAAGCAATAAGCTAGAAAAGAGATAAAGGAAAAATGGAAAATTAGAGAGAGAAAGTAAAGAGAGAAACAAAGATGCAAGATTAGATTAGAGAGAAAAAGAGGAGTGGATGATTACACATACAAGAAATGGCAACCAACACCCTCTCCATGTGTGGAGAGGGTCATATTAATACCCTAACGCCACCATGGGCTCGTGGGCTTTCTATCTTGGGATGGGCTTGACTTATCTTTGGCTTTGAGCCCAAAACAAGGAATATATTAGATTATAATCCAAGCCCGTTGAACCCGACTAGCCTATTACTTAACAAGACTAATTACGACTAATAAGACCGATAACATTCTTGTTCGACTTATATAAAATTAAGGCTAACAATCTCCCCCAATGTTGAGGTCTTCTTTGATCTCCCTAACGTTGACGTTCTTGATGGAGGTTATCTTGATTTGACTTTATCTTCCCCACTGTTGAAGATATCACGTTTAAGCTTTGCCTTATTTGGTCTTGCCTTTGTCTTTTCTTGTTTGTAATGGCTTTGTTCATTCATGCTTAAGACAACCGATAACATTCTTTCGGTGTCATATAAGTGATCTTTGTCACACCCCGCCAAGGCGAAAACACGAGGCGCGATGAGAAAGAGAATCATCACAACACTTTGGCGTCTATACAGAGAAATAAAACATGCATAAAATACAAGGTATAGACACGTAGTGTCATGAAAATACCCAAACACATCAACAAAATCCGAAAGGCGTCTGACATTGAGATGAAGGCAGTTCATGCCAATGTCATGACATGCAAACATTCATACATCCTAACAAAGCAAAACAATTAACATTTATCATCCAAAACAAATAACGAAATCTAGATAACTAAACTTCGCCAGCTGCCTACGGTCTATCTAGCCACTTTTCCTAACTTTAATCTCATCCTGCTGAATACCTGAAAATGATGCTTATACGTCAACACAATAGTTGGTGAGAAACATAGGTTTTCAGACACACATATCCAATTCATTTCCAAAACAATTTAACCAATTACTGTGATTATAAAACAATACTTTTGCATGACAATTATGCTAACTAACATACAAGCTAACACACAATTCAATCAAACCAACAAATAGCAGACGACCCATATCGCCCTTGGATCATACCAAATCTCTTTCCTTCTAGCTCAGGCAATGGATACCCGCAAGTAATCCTCCTGACTAGGCCACACATCAATATCACAACACATAACATGTAGCACATAACGCATATCAGTCATATAATAGTCTATGCATTTACACCGACACATAATTACAGGAATTAAAAACTCATTTCAACACTTGCATCATTTCCATCCCAAGTTTAAAACAATTTAAAAAGTGGGACTATGTAACTCACCTGAATGCTCAAAACGCAACTTCCAAATCCTATCACGCAACTATACAAATAGATAAACACGGTTACACGCGACCAAGCTAAAAGCTCTAGTCCATGTAACACACATATGATGGATGTCTAAGGGTGTGATTAACCATCATGGGTCACCCCGACACCATGCCCAACCTTAACCACCTCATTAACACATTACACTAGATAACTATAATTTATTCAAAAATGCAGAATTTTTATGTATCTTTACTAACTCAAAAACCTTACTTGCTGACCTTCATAAATTATACCAAAAATCACCTAAGTTCAATTATAAGTTTACTAACTACCTTGTGATTCCCAATTACTCATTACATGTGCAACAATCCCAAATAAAATCAAACTTCAAAACTGTACCAATTCGGATCTGATTGCACACTAAAAAGTATGGCCCTAATTACCCTACTTAGACACATAATCAGAAGCTCTCCTTCTAGGGTTTCTTTATATACATATAGAACTTAATTACTGTATATTGGATAACATTAATTCCACTTTTAATTTAGGGTTTTACCCTCCTAAACATGACCTAAATCTGACCCGTATTTACTGTTTTGACAATTTTGCTTGTAACCAATATTTAACTAACTTCCAGAACTCTAAATCATTCAAGACCGGACTTTTTAGAAAATAAACTCTTTGAACTACAATTTGGGTACTGGAATCATATCAAAACACATTTTTATCATCTAGATCATCAGTTTAACACAACACAAGAAGCCCTAAATTCTTGCTCAACACAAAGTCACAATTAAAAAACCATTTAAAAGCCTAACCGTTTACAATCCATATGATCATAATTAAACCCTAAACACTTTAGCATGATTAATACATCCTTAATTACAGAAGTTTTTATAACCCTAAAGATCCATCGTAATAATTGTTACATGTTTTAAAAAAAACTAAACAAAAGCTTAATTGATACATACCTAAACCTTGATTCTTGAATCACTAAATCATCTACTTGATCTTGATAAAAAAAAAACTTTTTTTCTTACTTGCTTGGTTCGCCGATCAAAGGAAAAAGGGGAGAGATATAGTATTTAAGTTTTATTTGAGTTTGTATTATACTAAAATAGAATCCCTAATTATATCATACTTTGTTTCCTTTTTTTCTCTTTTTCTTAAAACCGGCTCGATACACAAACACCCCTATATATATATAATGTATATTTTATTCATTATTTTTTTTTAATTATTAATTACTAATTATCATTCATTACTTAATAAGTTTATAAAAACCTAAGCTAATTTGGATATACCTTTCACGATAAAACGAAACTTACTAAACCTTCTAAAATAACTTTTTCATATTACATTTCACTTTCTATAGTTAAAAGTCTATCCTAATTCTGCCAAATTTCACTCACTTAACTTATTTCCATCATAATACATTTCTCCTAAACGCTTAACACAAACTTATCCAACTATTTACGTAGCATTGCATGCAATATGCCTTTCTTTTCCATTATCACTATATGTGAACAAATGGAATACTTATCACTAAGCACAAACGCACTCAAAATGAGATGATTATACACCTTAAAACGATATCATGCACCTATTCAAACCACTTAGCACACATAAATTACACCTAGCACACAAGACACACACAAAAGAACTCTTAGCCATATCTAAAGGTATCACTAACCTGATTAAATCACGGATGTTACAATATCCCCTCCTTGAGGAAATCTCATCTCGAGATTTAACTAGCAGGATCAACTACTCGGTACACCCACAACTGTAGATACTTAACCCTCAACTGGTCTTCGTGTTCCCAAGTAAACTCAGGATCACGTTTCAAATTCCACCTAACTTTCATAAGCGCTATATTCCTACGTTTTAGACTTCCCTAATCATGATCCATAATCTCTACAAGTTCCACGACAAAATGAAGTGTCTGGTCGACCTTGATCTCATCCAATGGCACATGTAAATTAGCATCCGCCAAACACTTCTTTAGATTTGACACATGAAAATTGTCATGCACGCTACTCAACTCCTTAGGTAACCTCAACCTATACGCTACAAGGCCAATCCTTTCAAGAATCTCACACGGTCCTACATATCTTGGTGCTAACTTACCCTTCTTTCCAAAACGCACTACGCCATTCCATAGCGAAACCTTTAATAACACCTGATCACCCACCTCAAACTCTAACGGCTTACGTCTCTTATCCGCATAGCTTTTTTTGACGATCTCTCGCTATAATCAAAATAACTATTTTGACGATCTCTCGCCGCTTTGAGCTTTTCCATTACCAACACTACCTTATCAGTTATTTCTTGTACTAACTCAAGTCCAGTCAAACTACTCTCTCCAATCTCTACCCATAGAACAGGCGACCTATATTTCCTTCCATACAAAGCTTTAAACAGAGCACACCGAATGCTCAAATGATAACTACCACCAAAATTAATAACACATGCCCTCATTATATCTTTCAAAGTCTGAATCATATGTTCACTTTGTCCATCCGCTTGAGGATGCTAAGCAGTACTTAAATCCAATCGCGTCTCTAACACTTTCTACAACGTCTGCCAAAACCACGAGGTAAATCATCCATCTCAATCTGAGTTGATTGTCACCAGAATTCCATTCCTCACTATTATCTCATCAATATAAATCCTTGCCAACTTCACATCTTGAAATCTTCTTGTATAGCTAGAAAAGGAGCTAACTTGGTCAGTCTATCGACCATCACCCAAATCACATCATACTCACTACTTTGACCATCACTCAAGTATCTCAGGATATTGCAGCAAGCCAAAAGTCTTTGACATTGCAGCCTTCACCTCTTAAACAAATCCAACAATTGCTAACATAGGTAGCTATATCCTTTTCTACACGTGGCTACCAATACATGTCTCGCCCAAGGTATATACGTTACGTCTTATATATAACAAATCCGCTCTCGGATGTTACCAAATTATTTAATGCATAGGCCTCATCCATTACAGTTCCTACCAATGAAAGCCGCAAAAATTTGATCCTTAAAGTACAATACTCTGGTCTCCTTTTTCTTTTCATTGGTTGATCTAAACTAATAGCTTTCTTTGAGTATGTTTCCGTGCTTAAATTGCCTCAACTTTGGGACTGCTCAAATATCATTCCACTACTCGTATTGATTCTCACTTATCTCTCTTTTCTATCAATGCATCACCCATCTACATTCGCTTTATCGGAGTATGCCACATTAATCATTCTTCACAGGTCTGAAAGATGCGCTCTTTGCTTGTTCTACACTCCTCTCATACTTCTGATTCCTCTAGTTAGGGGAACTAAGGGGTGTTCATTAATCTTAAAAAATTTGCGTTGAACGTTCAGTAATAATCCTATCGCCTAACGAATAATCATCGCTAATTCTCACTGCACTCCACTGCTTACTCGAGTTCTTACGTGTATACGTTTGGTTTACCATGTGATCAAGAAAATGCTCACTTTTTCACCAAAACTCCACATGGATTAACTTTGATATAGCTTCTCCTTCCTCAGTGACTCCAACACTAACTTTAAATGAACTTCATGTTCCTCCTTCGACTTTGAGTAGGCCAGAATGTCATCAATAAATATGATGACAAACTTACCTAAGTACGGTTTGCAAACCCGGTTCATTAAGTCCATGAAAACCGCTGGTGCATTGGTTAACCCAAAAGGCATAATCGTGGACTCAAAATGTCTATATCTTGTTCGAAATGCGGTCTTTGGAATGGCATCCTTATCACGTAGGATCACATACTGGTTATAGTCCAGACCTAGTTTATACTACCTGGTTCTCTATAACCTTGGCTCTTGATACCAATCTGTCACACCCCCAAATAGGGTCCCGTCCGATTTAGCATCCGGGGGCATGACGTTCCTGGATATCTCAAGTACAAAGCATAAAGAACGACCTCTAAGGGTACGTTTTAAAAATAAACACCGTTGCATAAATTCAAAATAATAATAAGTCTACATTGACAAAATTTAAAAGATTCAAAAGTTAAACTGCGAAAGCTTTAATAAGTTCAACAACGGTATTTAAGATAATCATGGATAAAATATTGGAAAACTGGTTCGGGCAATAGACTTCATATAGTTCAAGCAACGACATCCATGCTATGCACCTGAGAAAAACATGCTTAAAACGTCAGCATAAGGTTGGTGAATTCACAGGTTTAGTTCAAACGTTGTTATAGTGGACCACAAGATATCAAAACGTATGTGACAGTCATAGGAGATACAACTTCACATAAAAAGGTATTTACGTTGCTATAAGTAATTGCTTGCCCTTACAGGTTTCCGACCAAAGACCACCTAACCAGATTCGACATGACATATATCCGTTTATCGGGAGCCCCGCGGGTAGTGAGCGCTACTCACCCAGATAGGGATAATTAGTCCTAATAGATCTATTTATTCACTCGCGCTCCCTCAACCGGTCCTCCGGTCAAGAAATTGACAGTTCATGATAGTTCGGGCAATAGTGGTCTAAATGCTACGTAGGCAACACGTAAATAGGGAAATCTCACGTATAGTACTTGTGTCCAGTTTTAAAAACAAACAATGTTTCTCACCCCAAGTTATAAAATATTTATTCAAAACGAGTAAAAGAGTGAGGCTATGAACTCACCTTGATGATAAGGTTAAGAGTATACGTCAAAAAGTAGGGTCACTTGGAACGAACGGTGGTACACGGGTATGAGCTAGAAGAATACGGGTTTCAATTTAGTCTCAGAAAGTTAACGTATGTGATTAATGCATAAACGTTTATTATTCATTTTTGGTAAATGTTATTTGTGTATTAAAAACGTTAGTGATCGGTTTTTATGAAAAGTCTTAAGTTGTAAGTAAGTACGTATATAATATTATATTAATTATATAATTATAATATTATATTATTATTAACGTATAAATAAACTTGTTATTTATAATTTGACATTTCCAAATCGTTAAGTAATTTAGTAAAAACATTTTGTTATTTATGTTTTCTAAATAATTTCTAATTATAAGATTTTTACAAAATTTCGGCATGACCCGTTCGTGTTTACTCATTTTTTCAAAGTCATAGACTTTATCAAAAACCAGTTTCAAACCACAGGTTACATTTACAAACTCAAGACAATCGTTTTCCATTTAAAACAAGTCTAGCGAGTCACAAAAACTCTTATTGGCTTTTAGGCCCAATAAGCCTTTAAAACGCCAAAGTACGAAATAAATAAGTCCGATAAAAAAGATAACAAACAAGTTCTAGGTTCATCAATAAGCTACCACAAGCTTATAATAAGCCAAGACATAACAAACCAAACCCATAAGCTTGTGTACAAGCTTAGGCCGCGGCTATGGTTATGGATGACGTGCGCTTAAAGGCCCATTAAGCCTTATTTGAGCTTACGGGTTAAGTCAAATAAGCTTAATGTTTTATCCTTTTGAAAACTAGCCAAATACAAGTATATTATTTATAAGTTACAAAATTAAATCTCAAGTAAATATTTCTTTTATATTTTCTATTATACACGTGTACATATACATTTAAACAAGCTCCAAAAAAAATCAAACAACTCTTAAACAAGCTCACAAATATAAGCCGAATACAATAAGCTTAAAAGTACAAATATTATTACATGAAAATAACCACGATCACAAACTATGATTTCCTTATGTTCCTTTTTATAAAATTCGAACCGTATGCATACCTTTTTAAGGTTTATGAAGTTTCAAAATCATTCTTTTTACAAAAAAAGTTGTACAACCAATGTTTACGCATCAAGAGGAATAGGAAATTACAAGTTATTTGAAGATTTGAAGACTTACAAAGAAAAACGGTTTTTAAGGATGAAAAAGGATCAAGAACAACCCAAACGTTGTTTATTTTATACCCGGATGATCTTAAATGATCAAACCTTCAACTTGTCTTCAAATGTAAATGATTGAAAGTGAATAATGTATGGATTTATGTATGTGTTTGTGTTTGTGACGTGTGTTTTAGAGAGAGAGAGAGCACAAGAGAGAATGAAACTTGTGTATGTGAAATGTATGCAAGAAATGAGAAGCAAATAATGTATTTAAGGAAGAATTTCACACATCAAATGTGTGTGTGTTGTGGTGGTCAGGGCAAGAAGAGACAAGGAAAGAGGAGACCAAAATGATCCACCTATCATATGATTTCTAGTACTAGTCCCTCTCCCTAATTGTAGGAATGTTGTCTAGGTGAATCAAATGTGCAAAATAGTATCCCAATGTTGTATGTTGTTGGTTTGGACGTGTATGTGAGCCACAATGGGGACCAAAATGGTCTCAATTATTTTAGGATCACTAGTGCTCAATATGATTTAATTTACAAGGCTTGCATGGATGACAAAGTATAGTTTAAATTCCACGGAACACGTAAGTAACGAAACGAGTAACTGTATCACAGAAAATTATGAAATTTTAGATATTGCCCTAAAACATAAAAACGTGGCTATTGCCAAAATACTACAACGTTTGGTGTCTCGGTTCGCTCCCGGTGACGATTCTGAGATAATAACGGAACAACTTCCCGGTTAAACGAAAAAGCTAAACAAAACTTTTAAAATTTTAAATTACTAAACGGAAACGGCTAAATCATTGAACGGAAATTCTCGGGGTGTCACAAGAAGGCTTTGATTAGAAGTATGATATTGGTTTGTAGTGGTCAGGATTAAAGTTGCTTATATTCATATGTTCCCTATTGGGTTATGACAAAAAAGAGAAGAAGATGTTAACATGTACAATTGGCAACTTGGAGATCTTTGGTGTGACATGGTACAAAGGAAATCTGATTAAGGGGAAAATGTTTTCATTCAGGGAGATCTATGATCTCAACTTCAAGGGAAACTTTGATTAAAGGCTTTATGATGTAGTTCGTGTAAGAACATTGTTTGTTTTGTCCTCATAAAATAGGGGAAGATTGTTGTAAATTCTAGATTTGATGAGACAAAAGGAACAAAAGAATGAAACAAAATGATCAAAATCGTCATTAAAGAATTCTACACAATGTAGGAGAAATATGAAGATTCTGGAAGATCTCCTTAAGAAGATAAAGATAAGAGAAGATAAACTTAAATGTTTAAAAGATTTATTAATATCTTTATACTTATCCTTTGTAAACCTAGATATCTCTACTATATAAAGAGATATCAGGCGTTTAGTTTTATGTACACAGAAAAACGTGTGTGTGTATGTGCAAGAGTTAGAGATGTAGACGTCTATAGTTGTGGTGTAGCCTCAAGGTCAATGTAACTTGATCCTGTTACAGATTAGTTGTAAACGTTATATTCTGATCAAATATAATTGGGGCTTGGAGTGTTTGATAATGAAGAAACCTTATTACAATATCATTGTTCTTATGTTATTTCCGCTATACATATGTTATGTTCAATGATATTGTTAATCCTAGATATAGTTCTAAACAAACTGAGCTTAAACGATCTAAGGAGTTATTTAGAACTCCACAATGATTAAAATTTTCCTTAAAAAGGGTTTCGTATATCAGTCGAACTTGTTTTGTGAGGATGAGAGGCATGCATGATTAACATGATGCTTGAGTGTATGAGACTGCATAAGTAAAGTTTCCATCACGATCGTAGATGAATCGAACTGGCACTCCATGCCCTTTAACTACTTCCTTCATTACTGTCTCGTCAACTCTCTACGTGTCATCCTTCTAGCATAGGATAAAAATTTACAGACTAAGTGAGACATCAACGATTACCCAAGTCGTGCTGACCGGTCTCCGTCTAGCAACTTAGTCACAAAGTCCATTGTTATATTCTCCCATTTCCATTGTGGGATCTCTGGTTAAACCAACAAACCAGGCGGTTTTTGATACTCTATCTTAAACTTAGCACATGTTAAACATTTGCTGACATAAGTTGCGATTTTTGCTTTCATGTTGGGCCACCAATACAGCTTCTTAAGGTCTTGGTACATCTTATCTGATCCAGGATGAATGGAATACTTTGACTTATGGGATTCATACATCATTAAAGTTCTCAAATCACCGTAGAGTGGAATCCAACTTCGGTGTTTAAACTAATGTTCCTTCAGAACGAGGTTCTAGGCTTGTTAATCAACGCCATGTTAAATCTTCGTTTAATGAAGTTCTCTTCTTTTTAGGCATCTGATTTGAGCCACGCAAAATCTACTTAGGAAGTTTAACCCATAGTCCATAACTATGCTCGAACCACGTAGCGGCTTCTTCTCTCCTTTCGCTCAGGGCATCAGCCACCTATATTTCGCTTTCCTGATATATCGAATCTCACAGTCGTAGTCGCTCAACAACTCTAACCAACGTCGTTGTCTCATGTTCAGCTCCTTCTGATCGAGAATGTGTTGCAAACTCTTGTGATCAGTGAACACAACGCACTTTGTACCATACAGATAGTGTCTCCACATCTTCAAGGCAAACACTACTGCACCAAGCTCTAGGTCGTGTGTAGTATAGTTCTTCTCGTGAACCTTGAGTTGGCGGGATGCGTAAGCTATGACCTTCTCCCTCTGCATCAAAACCGCGCCCAACCCTTTATGCGAAGCATCGCAGTATACCACGAAGTTCTCACTTCCCTCAGGTAAAGCCAAAATCGGCGCACTACACAGTTTTTGTTTCAACAGTTGAAACGCAGCCTCTGCCTTTTCTCCCCAATCAAACTTCACGCTTTTCTGAGTCAACTTCGTCATAGGTCTAGCGATTTTTGAGAAACCTTCGATAAATCGTCGGTAGTAACCGGCCAAACCTAAAAATTGACGAATCTCGGTGGGTGTCTTGGGTGACGCCCAATCTTTGATTGACTCAATCTTAGCGGGATCAACGTGAATGCCTTCACTATCAATCACGTGGCCAAGAAATTGTACCTTCGACAGCCAAAACTCACACTTTGAAAACTTGGCGTACAATTCTTCCTCCTTTAATAACTTCAAAATCAACTTAAGGTGTCTTTAGTGCTCCTTTCTGCTCTTGGAGTAAATCAAAATATCATCAATGAATACGATCACGAATCTATCCAGATATGGTTTGCACACCCGATTCATCAAATTCATGAATACTGTCGGTGCGTTAGTCAAGCCAAAAGGCATTACTTGGAACTCGTAGTGACCATAGCGAGTCCTAAATGCAGTCTTGGGAATATCTTCCTCACGAACTCTGAGTTGGTGATAACCAGATCTCAGGTCGATCTTAGAGTAGACTCTTGACCCTTGGAGTTGATCGAACAAGTCGTCGATCCTCGGAAGTGGGTATCGGTTCTTCACCGTAAGCTTGTTCAGTTCACGATAGTCGATACACATCCGAAAAGAACCATCTTTCTTCTTGACAAACAAAATCGGTGCTCCCCAGGGTGAGGAACTGGGTCTTATAAATCCTCTGTAAGAAACTTCTTGCAACTGGGTGGACAATTCTTGCATTTCGGCTGGTGCTAATCGATACGGGGCTCGTGCTACAGGTGCAGCACTGGGGACTAAGTCAATTTGAAATTCAACTTGTCGAGCAGGCGGTAGTCCAGGCAAGTCTTCTAGAAAGACTTCCAGAAATTCCCGTACGATTGGCACGTCCTCAAGTCGCTCCTCCTCCGACTCATCCTCAGCCTTCTTGGATGTAACTTGCGCTAGGTAGACTTGACATCCCTTCTAAATATACTTCTGGGTCCTTATACACGATATGATGTTCAGCTTACTTCCGCCGTCGCAATTATCACCTCGGATTATCAACACCTCATCTCCATAAGGAATACAGACGACCTTCTCGTCATAAACGATCAACGCGTGGTACTTCGCCAACCAATCCATACCAATAATGACGTCGAAACTACCAAGTTCTACGGGCATTAGATCTATGTCGAACGAATGACCTAATAATCCTAACGTGCAACCTCTAAGAACAACATTTGTTTCTGAAATTCTTCCATCGGTAAGTTCTACGGCATAACTAGTGTCTAGAGTGGATGGTGCAACATCAAACAAAGCACTAAAGGTAGTCGACACAGAACTTCTATCGGCGCCCGAATCGAATAACATGGAAGCATAACAGTTATTGAGAAGAAACGTACCCGTGACAACGTTGGAATCAGGGTTTGTTCCTCCTCCAATGGCATAGGCCTTCGCTGTAGCTTCATTACCTCTAATCTTGTTTCCACTCTTGTTTCTTGTTTGGTTTCCACGGTTCTAATTCCTCAACTTAGGACAATCCTTCCTAAAATGTCCCGGCCTCCTACACTCATAACAAATAACACCCGGCTGATTCCCAACTGCGGCTCTCTGAGTGTTTGGAGCAACAACAGCCGTACAATCCCTAGTCAAGTGTCCAACCCTCTTACAGTTTCCACACCTTATAGTACACAACCCTTCATGGTGCAACCTGCACTTGTTGTAGTAGGGGAGAGACCCAACATACCCCTTTCTTTAATTGTTTTTTGCCGTGTAAGCTCTTGCCACATTCTGGCCTTCGACGTTTTGCCGCTTGAAAACTGGTTGCTGCCCACGATTGTCTCTCGGGTTGTTCTCCAGCCTTCTCTTGTTTTCAGCACTTCTAGCATATCCCTTCAGCTTTTGATCCATTAAGTTGTTGGCAATGCGAATTGCATCTTGAAGTTTAGTGGGCTCAACAGCGATAACATTTCCCTAAATGTTATCGGGTGGTATGTGCTTAAATACACATACCTTTTTCTAATTAAAACGAGCTTAAATAACCAAAAACAGACATAAAATTCCAAATATATGCTTGTTTTGTGTTGTGTACTGTGCATGTATCGGATATCAACAAAAAGACAAAAACAAGGCAAAAACCAGACAAAACCGAGCACGAGATTGTAAAAAAAGCCGGAACCGATGACATTTTGCAAACCGGCCCAAATAATAATAAAAAGAATCGGCCCAAGAAAGAAGCTCAAATAAGAACTTAACGACTGTTAGTCTCCACACCAGAAACATATCACATCGTTAGTCCTCAAGCCATGACATCGTTAGTTCTACGGCTAACGGTCGTTACCCGCTTCACCTTCATTCGAAATTTAATAAAATTTGAGCCAAAAATGGCGCATTGAATGGTTAAGGACAAAGCAATTAATTCGCAGTTTCAAGAATTATAGGAAAGTCAAATATACAGTTTTAATGTTGATTGGCTACTCTTATTGCTTTCCATAAGTAAATATGACATTGTTAGCCTCAATTTATTGAGTCGAACAAGGAAGTTCGGTC
>BQNB010109338.1:0-22773 GCA_026074375.1 Tanacetum coccineum
GAGTAACTTGCGCACTTTACGTTATGTATTACAAGTCACATGTTTGTCATCACCAAAACATAAAGAGATCGTATAGATTAAATATTATAATATTTGCACTAACAAAGCGTGCTACAATTGCGGGATAGAAAGCCACTTTGTTGGTGAGTGTAGAAAGCCGAAGGAGAACAAGGCTTTTATTGGAGGAGCATGGAGTGATAGTGAAGACGACGACGAACATCAAAACGACACAACATGTATCATGGCAATCGACTCTCAAGAGATAGTATCCAAACCATCTAGTTCTAATCATGATCTAAATATTATTGACTTGCAAAAGGAGAATGAGAAACTCCTAGAGTTTAACAAGGATTTTACTAAAAAATTGAAAAAACTCTTAAATGAAAAACGATCTCTTGAAAATGAGAACTCAATACTTTTAAGCAAAGTCAATGATCTTGAGTTTGAAGTAAGGAAACTTGCACATAATGAATAGGTGATTGAACCTTGTGGAGAATGTGATGTACTCACACAAGAGGTTGACTCTTTAAAATGCAATATTTCTAAACTTCAAAATGAAGCATTGAGTTTTTCAAAATTAAAAGAAAGTAGCATTGTTTTTTGTGATATGCTAAGTCGTCAAAAAATTTCCCAAGATAAGGAAGGTCTTGGATTTTCTAAAAATAATAAAACCACTTTCGCAAGTCCAAAAAAACCAATAATGTTTGTAAAATAGAGTCAAAAAGAAACTTTGTCAAAAAGCTTCGTTAAACCCGTAGTACCTCAAACTCACTTTGCAAACACTCGAGGTTCCCAAGCACACATTGCAAGAGTGGAAACAAGACATCACTCGAGCTCACACAATGGACTCTGATACACACGACCTCGAGTTAACCATAGACCTCTCCTACCCATACCAAATATGAGACCTTCAAACTCATATAACCAAAGACCTTTTCAAAATAACCATTATTCAAGAAGAAGAAATTTTTACAAAAACTAAAGATATCTCTATCTCTCTCTCTCTCTCTCTCTTTCTATCTCCCCCCCTCGTATCATCAACCTAGCACCTTCCAAAGGAGAGAAAACTCCTACCCAAATCAAAGGCTAAAAACATCTTGGAGCGTTGGACCAAACTTTTAAAACTTCCATGATTTTCAAAACAATCTTTGGTCCGCGTTCTCTTGGTACGACCTACATAAACTATGTGCTTTTCTACTAGACCCAAGAATGGTTAACTTGGGCACCATATTTTCTAACCACAACAGACCCATAAAACAATGGGTACCACGACTTTGAATTCATATTTGCTTGTAGGTGTGTCTTAAATATGATCTACTACCGGACGATTGGATTGTGGATAGTGGTTGCACAAAGCACATGACCGGGAATAGAAGATTGTTTACTTCATACAAGGCGTATGATGGTGGACATGTCGTATTTGGGAGCAACCTAAAGGGCAAGGTCGTCGGTGAAGGTAATATTACCCATGACTCGATTACAATTACCAATGTTAAGCATGTTAGTGGTCTAGCTTTTAACTTGATTAATGTAGGTCAATTATGTGATGATGATTGCGTAGTTAGCTTTACTAAAGTAGATTGTACTATTGGTAAAAGTGGTAAAACGCTAGCTAAAGGACATAGGAGAAATGGTTTATATACGTGCAAATTAGGAGATAACTCCAAACAACAAATTTGTCTTGCATCCATGGTGGATAACTCAACGCTTTAGCATAGGAGGTTAGGTGCAACGCTCAATATGAGGTTAGTTCATAACTCAGCTTCCAACGAACTAGTAAGGAACCCACCAAAGTTGAGCTTTGAAAGACACTTTTGTGATACATGTGGTTTAGGGAGTCAAGGTAATGCAAACAATAGGACTAGGAAAGAAGTGTCAACTACTAGGGTTTTAGAGTTGTTACACTTAGATTTGTTTGGTCCATCTCCAATTCAAAGTTACGGAGGGAACTTCTACACTTTAAAGATTGTTGATTATCACTCAAACTACACTTGGGTTGTGTTTGTAGAGTCTAAGGATGATGTCTTAGATAAGTTTAAAATATTATGTAAAAAGCTTGAAAACCTACATGATTGTTCTATTGTTTCAATTGTAACAAATCATAGTAGTGAATTTGATAAATTGCAATTTGGGAGCTTTTGTGAACAACATGGAATGTCTTATAACTTGTCGGGCCCGTTCACTTCTCAATCGAGTGAGATTGTTGAAAGAACACATCGCAAGTTAAGAAAGATGAGTCGTGCTATGTTAGACGAGCAATCCATTCCATAAAAGTTTTGGTGTCATGCATTAGATACGGCAACATACATATTTAGTAGGGTTTATATTTGAAAATTTGTTAATAAAACATCGTACGAAATCCTTAGAAATAGGAAGCCATCATTAGAGTACTTTAAGGTCTTTGGTTGTAAAGTATTCATACTTAACACTAAAGTACATCTCACCAAGTTTGACCCAAAGTCGTACGAAGGTGTGTTTTTAGGATACTCTCAAACTAGTAAAGCATACATAGTGCTTAACAAGGAAACAATGAGAATTGAGGAATCTCTCAATGTTACCTTTGATGAGAGCTTGCTCGAGCCCAAGTCATCTCCTTCGATAAAAGATGATAGGATTAATAAACCCATAGTTCAAGATCTCAATGGGTCGCCGTCATTACAAGTTAATGTCTCGGATGAAGGCTATCCTAAGAGTCGAAAAAAAGCTAGAGATCACCCAATAAAACAAGTAATTGGTGAGTTGAATGAGAGAACACTTAGGTCTAAGACTAAACAATCTTAGGATTTGCATGACATTTTCCTAAGTCCAAATTGCACGAGTCTAGTTGAGGTTGTTCATGGTTGACATGCACCATAGGATATTGATTTGAGTGGGTAAGGGGTCAAAAATAATGATATATGTTAGGAACACGAAAGTGTCGGTCACTTCCATAGATAACAGTCGTTAGCTCGTTAAGTTATTTTTGGAAACTTACATAGTTAGTTAGCTAAGGCCCATGGATAAACCCATGCAAGCCCAAGCCCACGTGCCATGTAGAAGTATTTATACACCTCTCCATGCCTTAGAGAGGTGGTTGGTTGGTTGTATTTTTCACTTAATGCATTTCATGTTCTTTACTTTCTCTCACTAGAAAATACATCTTTCCTTCCCACTTTCTCTCTCTAGTTCTTGTTGTTAAATATTACTCATATTCTTCAATTGGTATCAAGATCCATGGAGTGGTGTGTTTAGTTTTTGTGTTTATCTTTTTTGGTTCGTGTGTTTCTTGCAAAAATCGTCCTTTCTCTTTATTTTTCTTGTTTTTCAAAGCTATTTGTGTACACTAAAAGATCATTTACCTTGGTAAATTTGATCTAGTATCCGTGGATATAGGTGTACAAGCTTAGAATCACTCTCAAATCACCAAAGCATAATTGTCCTCCCATTTGAGTATATTATTACAAAAAAGCATAACTAACCTTAACCTTAAAGAATCAAAAGTACCAAAATATTATTATCCAATGGCTATTAACCTCTTTCAATTCACATCTATTAATGCGTATTTTCTTTTAAATATTTATTTACCAAGTTTTAAATTTATAAAACTCGTTTCACCTTACAAACGCACTAACGGGCAGAGATCCCGATCGTGAGTAGTGTAGTTATGGTAAATCCGAGGTCATCCCAAGAGCTAAAAGGCGGAAATAAATCTGAGTTTAAAGTGTTACATTTTTAAAGCTGTTTTAGTGATTAAGTTGTAAGAAAATAAATGAGAGGAATTAAAGTGGTTTTATCAATCAAAGGAATTGGTATAGTGGAAAACTACTAAGAAGATGAACCCATTTAACTTAATTAAATATCCAAGGTTGAATTATCTTGATCTCAAGTGCAATGTCTAATTCTTGTTTTATTAGTGGTTTCTAAAGTCGATAGACTTGAATATGCATATGCAGTCTATCCTATACTTCTTGCGATTCTGACTCAGTCCAAATCGTATAGGAGGTAAGATATCCAGGTTGTAGTGATTAATCCCAACTATTCCCAAAACATATCTAATAACCTATAAAGATTATTAACCCTCTCAGAAAGAGTTCCTGTGCTTTTTAAGTATATTAATTGATAAGTGCGGAGACCGATTAGTTCCTACACTAGGGGTCGGAGTCATAGATCCTCCCTAGTACCCTTTGGATTCCATATTGACTAGTATTAATAATGGGCAAGCCAGTCCAAACACCGTATTACAAAACTCAGGGTTACACGATAGTCAAGGAATATCTAATGAAACAATAATGAGACAGAGAGATCAAAAATAATTAACCAAGGAATAATTAATAAATTAAATGACAAGAGTAAAATTAAACATAATAAATATCAAGCATCAACAAATTAAGTCGAGACCAAATAAATTATTAAAAATAATTAATTGAAATCAAACTGTAATTGTTGATGAATCATGTATAAATCATGTTGAAATAATGCTCCCGGTCTTCTAGTTGGATCCCGTGGCGAACCCCGAAGGGGTTGACTATCACCCAAATAAGCAGTCGGCAAGCTGCTTTCTCTCTTTCCTGATGCATTTTTGAAACTAGGAAACAAAGGGATAAACTTTTGAACCCTTTTTGTCGCTTTTGTCTTTTCGTCGGCGAACACAAAAACCAAAAACAAACTGAATGCCTTCAATTGATTTTCGTCGTCCCATATATATAGTAATTACCTAGTTTTGGTCTTGCCCGAGTTTAGCCCCTGGAGTTTAGGGTAAAAGTGAAACTTTGTAGTATTTAATTCATAATACGTCATTGTGATGAGTCATAATTTACGACGTAACCCAATACTTGGTTACATCGTAATACTTCTGACGCGGCTTTCCTTCTTTAAGAGATAATGTTGGTTACGACGTAATTAAAAATCTTGTTGCGCCGTAACCCTTAGTCAGCAACCATATAATTTCCATAATAAAAGATTGCGGTGTAACCATATTGGATGTTAGCGTAAGCCTCGTCAAGCACGAATCTTTGTATTAATAAAGTGGATCTTCCAAATTTTGTAATAAATATACGTGATTACGACGTAACTCTTGCTGGGGTCGTTATGCCGTAACTCTTCTAGCTTCTAATTCGATCAATAATCTATTTAAAATATAGTACCCTCACAAATATTATAGTAGTTGTGCCTATTCTTCATATTGGCTTTTGAGCTATATCCTTTAGAAATTTAGTAGCTCTTCATTAATTTTAATACCTCTACTAAATAAATTAGTATTGGCACTAAATTCGTCTTTTTTGCCATTTTCCGTGTCATTGCCTTAATTTACCTGAATTCACAAGAAATAATTGAAATAAATATCGTAATCATATAAAGTGATATAAAGCAAGGCCTCAATTAAAAGCGGGAAATTTGATATAGAAAAAGTATACATATTTGATGTTATCAAATATCCCCGCTTGGACTTCTACTTGCTCTCAAGTAGAAACCTTTTAAAATTATCAAAAGATATCTCCCTAGTTATCCAGGAAGATATGATTTAAAAAATCACTTAGCTAGAAAATTTTAAAGTGTCGTGCATATAAGAAAAATAAATCACACCTCTTTACTCTTCATAATTATGTGTTCCATTTTCTGGTGATCACTCAACATACTCTCAGTATATGGCCGTATTCTATCATAAGCTTGGCCAGGATACTAAGCTTCACTACTAGAGTCTAGATGCAACTGTTCAAAAAGGCAAATGGGTTGACACAACACAAAGGCTTTATAGGTTATATCAACAATCAATCAATCTTTTCACCAACAGTCCCACACCAATAATGGTGTATAATTACACAACAGTTCGTAAATACTAAAATAATCTATAAACTGATTCATCTCAATATAGTTTACCAAATTTTCTATACAAATAACAATAAATTATTTAATAAAATATTAAAGTTATTCAGCAAATAAATTTAAGTTAAATTAAAAACACATAAAAACAAAAATATATTACTTCCCTCAAATCTCCTTCAACGTACTGCATTCAAAACCAAAAATTTAAAATATATTATTTTTCAATATTTCATATATTTTTTCACAAAACTCCTATTTAATGTCGTATTAAAATTAAGACTTTGATGCATTATTCAGCCTTTATCATTCGAAAGACTTAATTTCAAAATAAAAATTATAAAAAAATATCCAAAAATATATAAAAACACGACCATTAAAACCAAAATTCTAAAACCACCAATTAATAACAATCCCTACATATTAATCAAACTATAACTTTTTAATATAAAGGATATTATAAAACTAATCATTAAATAATCAACATACTCATTTTACCATTCTTAAATACTATCACTATACTAAATATAATCTTGTGACTTATATAACATTTCTGCATTCTATTTATACATATCTTTATATTATGTCAAGACAATTACAAAAAAATCACAATTATAGACAATTCATTACAGTATCAGTCCATCCCCACTGAGTTCAATGTTATTCAAAACCTGTCTTTATTCTAATACCTTTGTCCTAACCGTCACTAATTCACAGTTTAACCAACAAAATAACCAGCCAAAACTCCTCTGATCAATGGACTAAAGAAACTATACAGTGTTAGTCTAATGTGAAAATATGAATTATAATAACAACTTATATATTTTTACAAAAATTAAATTGAAAATCTCATCATTATTTTTTATAGAGTTATCTAGCAAAAGATAAGTTCAAACAAATTTTTTAATAATTTTATAGACATAATTCAATAAATAAAAAACTATCAATACCAATCATTAAATGATTGCCTATATTTGTAGGATAATCTAAAATTGCCCTTTTTATCATAGCCTACACCGATATATACAATTTCAATTCAAATTATATTTTTCTCTAAAAATTAACTAAATTCATTTCTTAAATTCCCACTAACATCTATATTCAAACATCTTATTTAATTTATATATTAATAAATTAAACTAAAAATTATAACCAACACAGAATTAAATAAAATTTATGTGTTCTTTAGTAAAATTATTTAACTATAATAATAAAATTAAAAACATTTTTTCAAAATTATATGTAATTAAACATTTTTCCAAAATTAATCTAGAAAAATAAAGGCAAGTATAATTAAATTAGGTGTTTATTTCTAATCCTTCCCCAACTAGAGTCAAAACATAAAACATTAAAATTTTTAAATAGGAAGGGTTAGAAATGGAACGGATTACTCCCCTAGATTTGCTCGGTGATATGATGAAGAGACACCCTACTCTAAGCCTTTGCTCTTAAGCCTACTTTTTTCGAAGAACTCACCATTACAAGAAACTCTTTACTAACCACATGTTTAGCATTCCAAATCTAGTCCGAGTTTGCGACTGCTTTCATTGCATCTTGTTTAGTATTCCCAAAGCCCACCACTTGTGCATATCCTGTATTATCTGGCCTGCAAGAAGACTAATACCAAAAGGTTTTTACAATCCGGATAAAAGCATAATAGCACCCGCGAAATGTAAGGATAATGATACAAGGAAATTACAATTCCTATCACTTTTGTAGGAATCATGATTGCATTTAGCGTATGCAAAAAGCCTTTTAAACCACTTAGTGGCCTAAGTGGACGAGTGAAGTCTCGTGAGGGTTTTCAGAGAACATACCCAAAAACTTCATTTACTAATATACACGGTTTTGTAAAGATTTCAAACAATTTAATGATTTGTAGAGAGTGATTACGCGTCAACCTAGACAGGGTATACACCGATAAATTATGTGTATGACATTTTGAAATTTTGGATATTAAGTTTAGATACGGTGTAATATGGAAAAAGATTACGTCGTCAGAGCCAAATGGATTACGGGTAACTATGTTGGTTACGCCGTAATTGCTGTGAAACAATTGCAACATTAACATAATAATACGAGTCGAGGTGACATCAATTCATCTCTTTGTTGTTATACCTGCAAAAACCAAGAAAGGAACATACAAAGCCAAACTAATATGCAAAAATTGATATTTTAGTAAGACAAAACAGAAATTAAAAGGATTGCTGAGGTGTCATCCCCACGAAACACTTGTTTTTGTTTGGGCTATCTAGTTTGACTCCTCCTTTTTACTAGGTAAACGGGTATATCCATCCCCTCACTTGGGGATCAAGTGTCGGTAGACAAGTAGCCAATATTACACCCTTAGGGGTAAGTACTAAGCTTACAGGATAAGGAAATGTTAAATAGTAAAGCATACCTTCCAGGAGTTATTAATGTCCCTATCTTCCCTTACATGGCTTTAGTTGTTTTTAAACACTTCATATAAGGGACTTATTAGTTAAGTATGAATAAAAGGTTCAGGTTATTAATTACTGAATGCACTCTGAATTTCGTAAAATTTGATTGATGAGTCTCATTGCTAAAAAGTCTTTCAAGCCTCTTCTAGATCTTCTTAGTATGATTGAAAATCAGCCTCCTCGTCAACAATGTTAATTCAACGTTCTTCACTCTCCAGTATCTCTTCGAAAAGTTTGTTCAACATTGATTTAGGAGACGGTGCTACATAATCTTATTTACGGAGGTGTGGTGTGAGTGGGTTCTGGATCAATGTTGTTCTATTTCAGCTCTTTTTCATCAGGACATTAAAAATTTTCATAATCCGTTCTACGGCTCTGAGCGTAATAATACCACATATCAAAAAGTTTCCCCAACTATATCATGATCTCCCCTTGATTTCTTCCTTTTCCAGAATCATAATCATGTTCCAAAAATACTATCATGAACTTATAACACTGCTCCTTTCGCTCATGTTTTTAGCTCACTGTTCTAATTTAGGTCATCCAAGATTTTATCAAGTCAGGAATCCTTCTTTCTGTGTTAAGGTGTGTCGTTGTGGTTCGAGCAAAAGATTGGGGTGTGGATACATAGGAGTTGATTTTAATGAGTGGATTTCATTCCTAGGCCTGTTTAGATACGTAATAGACTTATATTCGCGTTAGTATGTTTTCTATGTCAACAGCATTGGCATTCATTGGTTGATACTAAATATTTCTTAGGACTAGTTTAAACAGGTGATAGTAGGTAAGTAACGTGAATACGGATAGTAAAACGTAATTACTCATATTTCCGATGAAAAGAGTTTAAAAATCCGTCTCAATCTTAATGATGTTAGACTTCTTCTGATTCGACTTCATACCATAATCTCCTTCCTTTTCGCAGTATAGCTTCATACTCAAGGTACTCGTATTCGTCATGTTATTATGTAAGGCTCAATTTCCATGTTTCTGAAGATCAACAGAGAAAACGTAGATTGTGCTATTACAGGAAACAAAAAAATACTGAAATAAAATATTTACAAACTCAGGATTTAAAAACCATCATTAGATCCAGCGGCAATGGCGCCAAAAATTGATGCTATTTTCACTTTTAAATATTTATTTACACACATTGTAAATTTATAAAAACTCGTTTACCTTACAAACGCTCTATCGGGCAGAGATCCCGATCATGTAGTAGTGTAGTGATGGTAAAGCGGCGAAAATTAATATCTGGGTTTAAAGTGTCCCGTTTTTAAAGTTATTTTAGTGATTAAGTTGTAAGAAAATAAATAAGAGGAATTAAAGTGGTTTTATCAATCAAAGGAATTGGTATAGTGGAAAACTACTAAGAAGATGAACCCATTTAACTTAATTAAATATCACAAGAGTGAATTATCTGAATCACTTGTGCATGTCTAAATTACTTGTTGTATTTGTGGTTTCTAATAGAATTGAATAGCATATGGCGAGTCTATTTCCTTATTACTACCGTGATTATGACTTCAGTCAATGCGTATAGAGTGGTAGGGATTAAACCATGTTGTTGTGATTAATCCCAACTTTCCCAAACTATTTAATCTCCGTATAAAGAGTATTAACCCTCTCTAAAAGTGTTATGTGGCTTTATTAAATATATTGAGTGATTAGTGCAGAGACCGATTTGTTCTACCACTAGGGGTCGGAGTCATAGATCTCACTGGTAACCCGTTGGATCCCCAATTGACTAGATAATCCTAATAATGGGGCAAGCCAAGGTCCAAATCACCCGTACTTCCAAACTCAGGGTTACACGTTAGTCAAGGAACTATCGAATGAAACAATAGTGAGACAGAGATAAACAATAATTAACAGAGAATAAATTAATAATTAAATGACAAGAGTAAAATTTATACATAATAAATATATGCATCAACAAAAATTAAGCCGGAGACCAAATAAATTATTAAATATTAATTGATATAAAGATAATTGTTGATGAATCTTGTACAAATCATGCTGATTAATGCTCCCGATCTTCTAAGATGGATTCCCGTGGGCGAACCCGATGAGGTTTGCCTAGACCAAATCAATCAGCTAGGCAAGATGCTTCTCTCTTTCCGTGCTCGTTGTACAGGAAACCAAAATGGAATAAATTCATTTTGGCGTCCTTTTTGTCTTTTTCATCAGCAAGAACACAAAACCAAAACAACTGAATGCCTTCAATTGATTTTCACCATCCCATATATATAGTAATTATTACCAAGTTTTGGTCTTGCCTGAGTTTAGCCCCTAGAGTTTGGGGTAAAAGTGAAACTTTGTAGTATTTAATTCATAATACGTCCTTGTGATGAGTCATAATTTACGGCGTAACCCAATACTTGGTTACGCCGTAATACTTCTGACGCGGCTTTCCTTCTTTAAGAGATAATGTTGGTTACGACGTAATTAAAAATCATGTTGCGCCGTAACCTTTAGTCAACAACCATATAATTTGCATAGTAAAAGATTACGGTGTAACCATATTGGATGTTACACCGTAAAGCCTCGTCAGCACCGAATCTTTGTATTAATAAAATGATCTTCCAAATCTTCGTAATAAATATGTGATTACGGCGTAACTCCTGCGGGACGTTACGCCGTAACCTCTTCTAAGCTTCTAATTCGGCATCATTAATTATTAAAAATATAGTACCCTCACTAAATAATATAGTATTAGTACTATTCTTCATATTGGCTTTTTGAGTTATATCTGTAGAATTTTAGTATCTCTCCATATATTTTAAAATACCTTACTAAATAAATTGGGTTTAGCACTAAAATTCGCCTTTTTTGCCATTTTTAGTTCCTTTGCCTTAATTTTACTGATCTTCACTAAAATAATTGGAAATAATATTGAATTCATATAAAAGTGATATTAAAGCAAATCGATTAAACGCGGGGAATTTTTGATATGAAAAAGTATTAAATATTGGATGTTAAAAAAAAATAAACACCATCAATTCCTAGTATTTCGCTATTATAAAAACACTTGAATATAAGCTCACTCACTACCCACATTGTGACAATCTACTTTCTCATCAAAAATATGACCTCAAAATATTTCATGAAAATGGGTTAACTGTCGATATCACATTAGCTCAACAAACCCTTTGAAAATCACCTCTTTATTTGAAGGTTATTTTCGTATTGTGACAAAATTTCATATTTGTCGCTAGCCTAAAGAATCATTTACTCATTCAAACTGGCCTCTATCACTATGTGAAATCTACCATCATCTATTTACCCTCGTCACATTTAAAGAATTTTACCATAAGTACTACTTTGATAGAATCACAACTTCTCTTTGCTTTCACATGTATGGGTATGATGATAACTGGTATCTTAGTGACTTTAGAAAGATCCTAAATATATCATCTCTAGAACGTTATTCTACTGCATGTCAACGTGTTAAGTACCATTATCTTTAAGAAATTAGATTCTATCACCCCAATCTGACCTGAACTGATCTTCCAAAAATTGGTGCTCTTGTTTAAAACGTAATCATTTTTTTACTAAAAGAAACAATTTCATTGTAAAAATTGCCCCTTCAACCTACATGGGATAAGTCAAACTTCATAATCAACTTGAACCTTGGGCGAAAGTTGTATGCCCCGAAATTGGGTCGCAGGCAGTATATGGGATTTAGATGTGTACTTCATAGATCTAAAGCACGAGATATTTATTATAGGAACGACCATTTATAAAGTTCGTTCTAAAACGAATATTTGGATTTAACAAATTGTTTGATACAACAGCGAAGCTTCACTTTGTGCGTTGTTCAAAATACAAAGATTCTAGTCCATAAACATTTTATATCAGAAGTGGTTTGCAAATTGTTTTTATAAAAATTCTTTTATAAACACGTTTATTATCGCGTAACTTGTAAATTACGTATCTCCTTCGTTATAAATCGGTTTTTCGAGTTTCTTACAGTTTTTGAATCCTCATGAGATGTAGTATTTTATAAAAATATAAAATGGATGCTTTATATTCGAATTTCAAACAGAAGGTTTTGGTCATTTTGTAAAAATATGTTTAAAACTTGATTTTATATCTTTTTAGTTTAGCCACTTTTTTACAAGTCCATTACAACACTTAACTTCACATGTATTACATCCTTAGGGTTCCTAGTCTATGATTTATCCAAAGATTGTCCAAGAATCACAAGATTCATATGTCTAAATACCTAATTGTCCATAATCTTCAATAAGTATACTTTTTAGGTACTAGTTTATATATACTTTCTATACATAAACCACACTTATATAATGTATATTCTTCCATTCTCACATGTTCTTAACAACAACATAGCACATGACAAAATATATCATACCATGATCCTAAGTAAAAATTCCATTTTTCATGTAAATAAGTTTCTTAGATGGTGATTAACTATACAAACATTATATATGCATAAAATCATGAATGTAAAGAGATTAAGGTTTTTAGGTAACCTTAATATGAAGTGTGGTGATGAACAACAATGTCTAAACCCTTGTTTAGCAAACAAACCCTAGCTTCCAATACCAAGAAAACCCTAATTTCAAGTAAACCCTAATCTTGAACCTTCTTGCTTAATCTCTTGTAAACCCCAAACCAAACCTTCTAAACACCTTAGGATATCTTAGATATGATGTAGGAACACTTGTATATGTTGTAAATAAATTTTGTATGGATGGTTTATGGTGGTGATATTTGACCGTGGCATATGAGAGGGAAAAGGGAGAGAATTTGTGTTGTTTTCACTTAAGAAATGTGTTGTGTATGTGTTTCTATCTAGCTAAGGCATTATATACTTCTTGGACTAGTCAAGGACACAAGGAGGATTTCTAGGGAAGTCTTGGTCAAATACTATTAGGGTTAGTAAGAAAAAAAGCTCTTGGTTCCCTAAGAATGAGATCATCCAATGAAATCAAGGAATGTGTTTTGAACTAGATAATATCTTTGTGTTCTCATTTCCCTATCCGGCCATATATAGATATATATGATGAAATTTTGTAAATTTTGAGTATTGGGTACAATTGTGGGTATTTGTTGAAGCGTAGAAAAGTTTTGGTGGTTCCAGGAATGTCTAAACGTATTTTATCGCAAAACGTAAACACTTTACGAAACAAATAAAAATAAAATAAACAAAGTTAATAATTATCCTCAAAATAATTACTTAACACTTGCTTGATGTAAACATTTATTTGTTTGATGCTCGTTTACATTGAATGATAATTTTTAGCTTACGTGATTTAACTTAACGATTACGATTTAAAAGCAAACGCGTATAATTCTAAAAATAAAGAGTGAATTTATTAACGTCGTACAATGATCCTAAAATACGGGGTGTTATAGTCTCCCCCCGTTAAATGAGCCTTGTCCTCAAGGCTTAAGAAGCGGCACTTGACGACGGTGCGGTCTTTGTGAAGAGGTGTGGATATTTCTTCCGAAATTGGTCTTCACTGTCTCATGTAAACTCAGGACCTCTCTTAGAGTTCCATTGAACCTTGATAATTGGAATGCGGCTTCGCTTCAACCGTTTAACTTTACGATCCATGATTTCGACTGGTTCCTCGATAAAATGAAGCTTGTCATCAATGTGTAGTCCATCCAACGGAACGGCTAATGGTTCGTCGGCATAGCACTTTTTCAAGTTGGATACATGAAACGTATTGTGAACCCTGCTCAGCTCTTGAGGAAGTTCAAGCTTGTAAGCAACGGCTCCAACCTTTTCCAACACTTTGAAAGGTCCAACATATCTGGGGTTTAGCTTCCCCGTTTTCCAAAACGTACTACTCCTTTCCAAGGTGAAACCTTGAGCATAACTCTATCTCCAACTTGAAATCCCATAGGCTTACGCTTTAAATCGGCATAACTCTTTTGTCGATCACGAGCAGCTTGTATTCTTTGCTTAATCTGAATGATTTTCTCGGTCATCTCTTGAACTATTTCAGGACTAGTGAGTTGAACTTCTCCAACTTTGGCCCAACATACAGGTGAACGACACTTTCGACTGTAAAGTGCTTCAAATGGTGCAGCCTTGATGCTAGCGTGATAACTATTGTTATATGAAAACTCGACTAATGGCAAATGGTTAACCCAACCCTTTCCAAAGTTGATCACACAAGCACGCAGCATATCCTCGAGAGTTTGAATAGTCCTCTCGCTTTGTCCATCAGTCTGCGGATGATATGCAGTACTCATATCCAAATTCGTACCCAAGGCCTTCTGGAGTGACCTCCAGAAATTTGATGCAAACCTAGGGTCGCGATCACAAATGATTGAGACAGGTATTCCATGCCTCGTGACCACCTCCTTTAGGTACATTCTTGCCAGTTTCTCCATGGGATCAGTTTCCCTCATTGGTACAAAGATTGCAGACTTAGTGAGTCGGTCGACAATCACCTAAATGATGTCGTAGCCTTGTGACGACTTAGGAAGCTTCGTGACAAAATCCATAGTGATATTATCCCATTTCTATTGGGGTATATCGGGTTATACCAACAATCCAGATAGCCTTTAGTGTTCAGCCTTGACCTTAGCATACGTCAAACATTTGCTAACATAGGTGGCGATGTTGGCCTTCATATTGGGCCACCAATATAGCTTCTTTATGTCCTGATACATCTTGTCAGAACCCGGATGGATAGAGTATTTTGACTTGTGGGACTCGTACATGATCACAGTCCTTTAATCGCCATAACAGGGTAACCAACTCCTGCCATTTAAGCATAGAGTTTCATCCGCACGGGGTTCCAACTTCTCCGTTCTAAGTTTCTCTGGATCCTTTGAATTTTCAATCAACATACCTCCAACATCTTCGTTCTTGATGTTCTCTGGTTTCTGTGCTTCAGTCTGAGCATTCAAAATTTGCTTAGGAAGGTCCAAACCAATATTCATGACTAAGGATCGAACTCTTAATGGCTTTATTTACTCTTTCCTGCTTAAAGCAACAGCAACAACATTTGCCTTTCCCGGGTGATAACGAATCTCACAATCGTAATCACTGAGCAACTCTAACCAACGATGTTGCCTCATGTTCAACTCTTTCTGATTAAGAATGTGTTGTAAACTCTTATGATCAGTGAACACCATACACTTGGTCCCATACAGATAGTGCCTCCAAATCTTGAGAGCGAACACTACTGCTCCAAGTACCAAATCATGAGTCGTATAGTTCTTCTCATGAATTTTCAATTGTCGTGATGCATAAGCAATCACCTTCTCTCTTTGCATCAAAATAGCGCCCAAACCTTTGATTGAAGCATCGCAGTATGCGATAAAATCTTTGCTTCCTTCAGGTAGAGCCAGAATTGGTGCACTACGTAACTTTTGCTTCAACAGTTGAAACGTTGCTTCTTGTTTGTCGCCCCAAACAAATTTGACCTTCTTCTGAGTAAGCTTGGTCATTGGCTTGGCGATCTTCAAAAATCCTTCAATGAATCTTCGGTAATACCCAGCAAGACCTAAAAATTACCGAATCTCCGTTGGCATTTTAGGAGATGTCCAATCTTTTATGAATTCGATCTTGGCGGGATCCACGTGAATGCCTTGACTATCAATCACGTGGCCGATAAATTGTACCTTGGGAAGCCAAAATTTTCATTTAGAGAATTTAGCGTACAACTCCTCTTTCTTAATTAATTTTAAAATTGCCTTAAGATGTTCTTCGTGTTCCTTCTTGTTCTTGGAGTAGATGAGAATATCATCGATAAAGACGATCACAAATTTATCCAAAAATGGCTTGCACACGTGGTTTATAAGATCCATAAATACCATTGGTGTGTTCGTCAAGCAAAATGGCATAACTTGGAACTCATAATGACCATATCGAGTTCTGAATGCCGTCTTCAGAATATCTTATTCCCGTACTCAAAGCTGATGATAACCTGATCGCAATTATATCTTAGAATAAACACTGGATCCATGTAGTTGATCAATAAATCATCGATCCTTGGGAGTGGATAACGATTCTTCATCGTTTGCTTGTTTAGCTCTTGGTAGTCAATACACATTCGAAACGATCCATCCTTCTTTTTGACAAACAAGACCGGAGCTCCCCAAGGTGAGGAACTGGGTCTTATGAAGCCCTTGTCGGATAGTTCCTTCAGTTGGTCCGACAATTCTTTCATTTCGGACGGGGCCAATCGATAAGGTGCCCGTGCTACAAGTGCAACACTAGGTATCAAATCGATTTAGAATTCCACTTGTTGAGTCGGAGGGAGACCCGGCAAGTCTTCAGGAAAACTTCAAGAAAATTTCGAATGATCGGTACGTCCTCAAGTCGCTTCTTCTCTGACTTGTCTTCAGTATCCTTTGTAGTAACATGTGCCAAAAAGATAGGACATCCTTTTAGCATGTACTTTTACGTTTTAGTGCACGAGATGATGTTCAAACGAATCTCGTTTCCCCGGTCGCTTCTGTCACCGCGAACAATCAATGTTTCATTTCCTTAGGGAATAAGAACGATTTTCTCGGCACAAACGATGACAGCTTGTTACTTTGCCAACCAATCCATACCGATTATGACGTCAAGACTACCAAGTTCTATGGGCATTAAGTCTATGTTGAACGGGTGATTTAAGAAATTTAATGTACAACCCCGAATGATAACGTTTAACCCAATTATTCTCCCGTCAGCTAGTTTAACATCATAATATTGATCTAAGGTAGATGGCGTGATATCAATTTGGGAGCTAAATGCAGTAGACACAAAGCTTCTATTGGCACCAGTATCAAATAAGACAGAAGCATAGCGGTTGTTTATAAGGAACGTACTTGTAACGACGTTTGAGTCTGGGTTTGTCCCTGCACGGCCTACCGCATACACTTTCGCTAGAGCATTTCCATTTCCACCTTGGTTACCACGGTCGTTGTTTTTCAGCTTTGGACAATCCTTTTTAAAATGTCCCTGGGCTCGACATTCATAGCAAGTAGGTTTCTGACCTGCCCCAGTGCCCCTCTGATTGTTACTAGCATTAGTATTTACAGGACTCCTACAGTCGCGGGCCAGATGGCCAACTCTGTTGCACTTGTGGCATTTGGGAGCACATGGACCATCGTGGTGATAGTTGTATTTAGGACACAGAGGTTTAGATCCTCTGTAAGGTTTCTTCTTATCAGATCTTGTAGTGTAGGCTCGGCTAGTGTTCTGCCTCTTGTTTTGTTGTTGTTATTGTTGGTTATGATCTTGCTTTCTTTTGTTTTTACTCTGTCATTCAGCAAAAGTACGGATTTTCTTATCCATCAGTTCAGTTGCTATTTCAATCGCCTCTTGCATTGTCTTAGGATTTGATGCTACTACACTTCTGTGGATCATGTCGGGCAAACCACCAACATATCTCTCAATCTTGTCTGATTCTCCAGGAAACATTCTAACACACAGCAATACCAGTTCCTAAAAACGTTGGTTGTAACCTATCACGTCGGTACCTTTCACCTTAAAATTCCACAACTCAGCCTCGAGCTTCTTAATCTCGCCCCTTGGGCTGTACATGTCAGCCATCTTCTTTTTCAAGTCTATCCAAGTTATTGCATACGCAACATCATGACCACCAGTCCTAACGTGGGAGTTCCGCCACGTTAGAGCACCTGCAAGAAGAGTACAAGTGGAAAGCTTGATTTAGTTTTCCACAATGTTCTTTGTGTTCCTTCTGGTTCTTGGAGTAGAAGAGAATATCATCGATAAAGATGATCATAAATTTATCCAAAAATGGCTTGCACACGCGGTTTATGAGATCCATAAATACCGCTGGTGTGTTCGTCAAGCCAAATGGCATAACTTGGAACTCATAATGACCATATCGAGTTTTGAATGCCATCTTCGGAATATCTTCTTCCCGTACTCAAAGCTGGTGATAACCTGATTGCAATTATATCTTAGAATAAACATTGGATCCATGTTGTTGATCAATAAATCATCGATCCTTGGGAGTGGATAACGATTCTTCATCGTTTGCTTATTTAGCTCTTAGTAGTCAATACACATTCAAAACGATCCATCCTTCTTTTTGACAAACAAGATCGGAGCTCCCCAGGGTGAGGAACTGGGTCTTATGAAGCCCTTGTCGGATAGTTCCTTCAGTTGGTCTGACAATTCTTTCATTTCGGACGGGGCCAATCGATAAGGTGCTCGTGCTACAAGTGCAACACTAGGTATCAAATCAATTTGAAATTCCACTTGTCGAGTCGGAGGGAGACCCGGCAAGTCTTCAGGAAAACTTCAGGAAAATTTTGAATGATTAATACATCCTCAAGTCGCTTCTTCTCCGACATGTCTTCAGTCTCCTTTATAGTAACATGTGCCAAAAAAGATAGGACATCCTTTTAGCATGTACTTTTGCGTTTAGTTCACGAGAATGATTTCAAACACGAGTCTCGTTTCCCGTAAATCGTCGTTCCGTCACCAGCGACAATTCAATTTTTCATTTCCCAGGAATAAGAACGATTTTACTTCTCTGCACAAACGATGATAGCTTGGTTACTTTGCCAACCAATTCCATACCGATTAGACTTCAAGACTACCAAGATTTCTACGTGGCATTAAATCTATGTTTGAACGGAGTGATTTAAGAAAATTTAACTTTACAAATACCCCGAATGAATAACGTTTAACCCAATATTCTCCCGTCAGCTAGATCAACACATAAAAAGATGCTAAGGTAGTTGTCGTGATATAATTTGGGAGCCTAAATGCAGTAGACACAAAGCTCAATTGGCACAGTACAAAAAAGACAGAAGCATAGCGGATGTTAAAAGAACGTACTTGTAACGACGTTTGAGTCTGGGTTTGTCCCTGCACGGCCTACCGCATACACTTTCGCTAGAGCATTTCCATTTCCACCTTGGTTACCACGGTCGTTGTTTTTCAGCTTTGGACAATCCTTTTTAAAATGTCCCTGGGCTCGACATTCATAGCAAGTTAGTTCTCTTCTGACCTGCCCCCCCGCACCAATATTTCAACAGAGCAATAGTATTCTTGCAAGGACACCTACAGTCGCAGGCCTATGGCCAAGCTCTGTTGCACTTGTTGCATTTGGGAGCACAGACCATCGTGGAGATAGTTGCATTTAGACACCAGAGGTTTCGATCTCCCGTAATGTTTCTTCTTCACCAGATCCTGATATGTACAGTGCCCTACCCAGTTTTCTGCCTCTTGTATGTGTTGTGTTATTGTTGGTTTATTGATCTTGCTTTCATTTGTTTTTACTCTGTCATTCAGCAAAAGTACGGATTTTCTTATCCATCAGTTCAGTTGCTATTTCAATCGCCTCTTGCATTATCTTAGGATTTGATGGTACTACAATTATGTGGATCATGTCGGGCAAACCACCAACATATCTCTCAATCTTGTCTGGTTCTCTAGGAAACATTCTAACACACAGCAATGCCAGTTCCTGAAAACGTTGGTTGTAACCTATCACGTCGGTACCTTTCACCTTCAAATTCCACAACTCAGCCTCGAGCTTCTTAATCTCGCCCCTCGGGCAGTACTTGTCAGTCATCTTCTTTTTTAGGTCTATCCAAGTCATTGCATACGCAACATCATGACCAACAGTCCTAACGTGGGAGTTACACTACGATAGAGCACCTGCAAGAAGACTACAAGTGGAAAGCTTGATTTAGTTTTCCACAGAGCAGTTTCTTATACTGAACACAGTTTCCATTTTCTCAAACCATTAAATTAATTCGACAACTCCTTTCGTGCCTTTGAAATTTAGAGGTTGGCACTTCATAAAGTCTAGGTAAGTGCACTCTCTAGCAACTCGTTCTGTCCTTCTAACACCCGCTCCTAAATTATGGCTGTCATCGCCATTTGTGTTTCTGTCAGCATCACGTGCTGCCAAAGCATCAGTAATACCTTGGTCAACCATTGCCTTAAGTTGGGCATTAGTCACAGAAGTAGTGGCAGTGGTATCGGCGGGGTTGGCTCTGGTGGTTCTTTTTGGTGCCATTTTCTTCAATCACAAGAAAATATAATACCCTTTAGATTTTATAAAATCATAACCATGACATGACATATAGACAATAAATAAAGTGAGATCACATCACACAGTGAAATGCACAACTGAATTGAAATTAACAATGGTGTAACTAAATCGACATTCATTCCTAATAAATTCGATTACAGACATGACATAATCCATCCATTCCATACATATCTGGAAAAACATACATGATCGGTTCAGATACAAAATGATCACTATCCTTAGGTTACAAAATGAAATATAAATAACCTAAAGCCTTACTAGCCGGGAGTTACCCCGTAATACTTAGTAGGCTGATACAATATAGCTACAACATAACCAAATCTACGAACTACTACCGGCCTCCTCCAATATCTCTAGTTGTGTTGGACCGCTAGCGGGTCCCTACTGTCCTTGTAGTGCTATCACCTATGTCTGCAGTGTATTCATCAGTCTCAGTGTCTCCACAAGTTATGCCTGTCGAGTGCGGTCTGCTACTCGCAAGGCTGCAATCTCCAATCATCCGAGCTGAGTGGCCTATACAGTAAGTCCTGCAGTGCAGCTCGCCCAGTTGGACGCACGGGCGATTGTTTACTAGCATCCATCGACCGTCCCCAAGCCTCACATGAAAGTCTAGCCTCTCTCTCCATGAGTAAAGCAGTGTGAGCATGAGCACGTCTATCTTTAAACAGCATGTTGAGCCGACCGCTCATCAATAACACTCATCAATAACATGTCATCCTATGCATCATCCAATCTCCCATATATCTCATCTGTGTCCTGTTCGACAGTCGTGACAAAGTCTTTCATCCTCTGGCTAAGCTCTGTCACATCGGTAACTATTGTTATCCCCTGTATGTCCTCAACCATATCCTGCTAAGTGTCTGTGATCCCATAACCAACATATCTCTCGGGGGCTTGCCTAATCTCATCATCTAAAGTGCCAACAAATCCATAGTTTGCTCTAAGGTCTCTAGTGGGTCTAGCAGTAGGAGCAGATGAACTCTCACCGACCTTATATCTCGGACCTAGAGCAATACACAACCTCTTTCGAGATGGTAAACAAACCTCAGGCTTGTCCGCTCTATGGTCAGTAGAGGGTAGGAGCAAAGGTGGTGATGGTGTAGGTAACGATATAGGTAGGAGTGGTGGTGTCCCTGATGGTGGTGTCTCTGATCGAGATGCTAAGATGTAGGTGGATGGTGCAGCAGCTCTTATCATAGCCACAGATGCCCTGGTATGTGGAAGTATAATAGGTGATGGTAGTGGTAGTGGATGGGAAGTAGATGGTGTCTCGGCTCTCAGCTAGATCATAGCGGCTCTATATCCCAAAGGATAAGTAGGGCTAGCAGGTAATGGTGGAGGTGATACAGGTACTGGTGATGATACTGGTAGTGGTGGTGAGGGAATCTGAGGTAGTGGTGATGACCATGGGGAGAGTGGTGATGGTGGTAGAGTAGGTATAGCAAGAAGTCTGGAAACCTATGTATCTGAAGGAAGTGATACGGGTGTCTGAGCTCGGATAGATATCCTAGCCGTAACACAATGTGCAGGTGGTAGGATAGAGTCGGCCAGAGCTGGGTGCTCCTCCTCCTCTTCCTCATCGTCCTTTTCCTCCTCCTCATCATCAGCCTCGTCGCTGGAGGGCTCCTCATCATCATCATCATCATCTCTATTGGTGGGATAATCAATCGGGTCCTCCTCAGGATCCTCCTCATCCTCCTCTGGATCGGAGTCTGCAATGTATCCTGGTGAGTCAGCAGTAGGTGAGATAGCAGCAGGCAGTGGCTGCTCCTCTGTTGGGAGTACATCATCCTCCGGTGGCATAAACTCTGGGTATACCGGCTCAGGAACAAACTCTGGTAGAGGTGGTGCCTGCTCTGGCTCCTCCGGGCCAGGCACATAATCAGGAGATGGTGGGGCCTGAAAAGAGGCTACCACATATGCATACGGATCCTCTAGCATCATGGGCGGTTCATCGACTCCTGAAGATCCTATGTCTGACAAACTCTCAAATGGACTAGATACCGTTGTGTAGGTGACTGTGGAATCCTCCGAATCTGACATGACAATATCTGAAAATCAAAAGTAGCTTATATAAGTATTAATATAAAACTCTTATAGTAATTTAATATACATAGTATTTAATAACATGTATATCAATCATGAATGCATCTAGTCTAATCAACTAATGCAACAACTAGTGTATGTATTTCTCGTGAAAATCCCTTTGTATGAATACAATATTTGAAAACAGTTATAGTCTAGCAAAAACATTTGTCCTGGTTCTCTATAACCTTGGCTCTTGATACCAATCTGTAACACCCCCAAATTGGGTCGCAGAGGAATATGGGTTGGGGTGATACTTTATAGATCAATAGCACAAGATATATATAAGAACGACCATTTAAAAGTCGTTTAAAAACCGATACATTGGATTTACCAAATTGTTTGTTGCATAAGCCCGAAGCTTTACTTGTTCGATGTTCAAAATACAAAGATTCTAGTTCATAACAAATATTTCCCCAAAATGTAATGCAACC
>BQNB010109339.1:0-22773 GCA_026074375.1 Tanacetum coccineum
TTTTCTATTTTTTATGATTTGTTAAAGTTTTTAATAAAAATAAATGTTTAAAAATACTAAACTAATTATAAAAATTCTAAAAAAATTATGGAAAATATCTTGAACTAAAAGGGACCTAGGAAAAATAAGCTTGATTACACAGCTTATCGAATAAGCTGTGTAATAAGCTTAAAACATCTTATAAGCTAAAGTGGGTAAAATGTATATAAGAAATAGATTTTGAAAATCTATAATGAAAATGACCCCAGGGCACGTTGGTAGTGAGTGTGTGTTGTGTTTCTATAAAAGGGTTGAGGTGTTGAGATCGGGGGGTTCGAGTCTTGCTCACCCTCGATTTCCACCTTCCTTTTTTTATTTTTGAAAACGTATAAAAGAAAAGTTGTAAATAAGCTAAAAACAAACACTTTTAATAAAAACACTTAAAGCTGAAAAGCCCTAAATAAGCTGTTAAACAGCTTAAAACTAGACAGTTACTAATTAACTTATTTTTTTTTAGAGTTTTTCTTAAACTAAATAAGCTAGAAGACTAAATAAGCTAAAGTTAGACTGAATAAGCTATAATATGCTAAACCTAAGCTAATGAGCTAAACAGAACTAAAAATAAGAAAGCAATAAGCTAGAAGACTAAATAAGCTCTTTTATTAAAACTAATAACCAAACAGTCCTTAGGCAGACTTTTTTGAGCTTAATTTTAAGCACTAAAATGGATCATTACAGCTAAGAGCTTAACACTTTCTTAAAGTACAGCTAAAAATCTACTTAAAACAATAAGCAAAACACATTTTGAAATCTAATTAAGCAACTAAAAAGTACTAGGAAAAAGCTACAGGCTACTAACTTGGTGTTTTTGGTTTTAATAAAAAAACTAAATTAAGCAACAAGCTGACTTAATAAGCTAAGAACTAATTTAAACTAACCTAATAAGCTAATTTAAGAACAAATTAAGCAAAAGTTTAAGAAAATAAGCTATAAAAACTGAAATAAGCACTTGACAAAACCTGAGACCCAAACAGTCCCTACAGGGATCTTTGAGCTTATTTTTCAATAAGCTCTTGGATCCTTGTGGGGAAATAGCTTATGAAAGCTTATACTACAACTAATAAGCTTCCAAAATCAACTTTTGAAACAAGGTTTGAAACTTAATTGCTTATTACAAAAGCACTTGGAAAACAGACCTAAGGCTCAAATCATGCTGAGTTTTATTTTGAAAATGAAAAGACAAAAGCCAATTTTAAAAGCTAAAAACATATATGTAATTAAGCTATTTAATGAAAACTAGCTAGAAACAGGTAAACTATGGACCAAAAACTTCTCAAAGATTGAAAATCTAATCCTAAAAACAGCTTATACCCTCTGAATTATTGAATTGAAAATGCTTTTTCTCACTTTTTCTGTCTGATGCAATGTGCACAATTAAAACTCAAAATCAAACCAGACAAAATGCAGGCCAAAGACATTTAATTCTATGCTTTTAAAAACACAAATCTTAGGACAAAATAGGCATGAGCATTTACTAAATTGATTTGAATCTAGAAATACAAATGACCCTTAACAGATTTAGACTAATATTAACCTAACTTATGAAAAACTAATTATCCCTATCCTAGCTTATGAATTTAGCACAAACAGATTAAAATGAAAGATCAAAACCAAAATCTTAAGACCAAATGGTCTCAAGCAGTACTAACTTATGGTTAGTACTGCTGAGCCAAACACCCCCTTAATTTTATGAAAATCCATTTAAGCTTATGAGATTTAAATCTAGTGGTTAAAACTTGTATACCAGATAATGAACAGATTATAACAACCTTAATAAGCATAAAACTATAAGCAAATAAGCCAGAAACAATAAGCTACTATGTATGCTAATTTTTTTTTTATTGATTTTTAAGACAAAAAGAATAACACTAAGATTTATGCTATATTACTAGAAAACAGATTATTAGAACTACTTAATAAGCATAAAAACATAACAATAATCTCAATTAAGCAACAACTAAGCAGAATATAAGCAGATTAAGCTAGCAAAATTAAGACAGAAAGAGTAAATGAACTTACAAGAAACCTTAGCTAAACAAAGGCAATAAAAGGCTCTAATGAGCTGTCTACAAGCTCTAGCTTATCAATGACAAGCTAGTAAAAGTCCCATAAGCTCTTTCATTGTAAGCTTATCATCCGAAAATCCATAATCCATAAGCGAAGGTATTAAGACTAATTTTATTGGTTTAAGTATATTAAGAGCTTATTAATAGCTCAATTTGAGCTTAGAGACTCAAAGAGCTTGTATGAGCTTATTAGGAGCTTTTGAAACAGTGACTGACAACATTTGACGATTACAAGAGCTTATGACAGATTGAATAAAAAAACACTAAATTTCATTAACTTGAAAATTGATTACAATCTTTTGAAAATGAATTACAATAACTGAATTTGAAAATTACAAAAGCTAAAGTTTAAAAGATGAAAAATACATAAGCTAAATTTTTTTAAAAGCTAAAAACTAGATATTCGTGTGTGTGAATGTGACAGGCTATTTATAGCCCCGAGGAGATGCTTCTAGGCCTTGGATCATGCTCCTTTCTCCCTTAATCTTGTCCCTTCATTCTTTCTCATCATTGGACGCCTTTTTATCATCGTTGGATTAAAAGGGTGAGCACACGGATTGCTAACATGGCATTCCGTGTGTCAGACCATTTGTGCTTCTTTTGCAAGTATTTTAGTGCAAAATACTTGTCCTTGGTGTGTTTCTTGTCAGACCCGCGAGTCATTCCCTTTTGGGTTTCCACCAATGAGAGCATTTCGTGACGTATAGCTCTGTCACCTTGTCACCAACCCGCAGAGTCATTCACCTTTTGGGTTTCACACCAAATGAGGAGGATATTCAGTTAAAAAAAAAAAAAGACAGTATACGCTCGTCACCTTGTGACCTTGGTAGCTGCGAATTAACACATAGCCACCGTAGGTTAGATTTTCATTTGACCATGTAATTGTTTTGAGCCTGAGGTAAATCGGAAAAGAAAGATAGTTATGATAAGTAATTTTTTGGATTTTTGAAATATTTAACAAAAATGAAACTTTCGAGGACGAAAGGATCTTCAAACCAAATTCAACAAACGTAAACGACGGAATCTTTAACACAAGTCTCCGGCAACGGCGCCAAAAATTGATTGTGTATTTCTATACGCTAAAATAATATAAAATATATAATGTTCCAAAAGATCAATTAAGAATTTTTCCAAAGTCTCCCTTAAGAAAAATCCACTCTAAAAGATATATATATATATAATATAATATAATACGTATAAAACCGGGAAGTATGCTTTCCCGGGTCGTTTCCCCAACGACTTATGAAATTGAAACCACGCTTGAGTTTGGATTATGATTTGAATAAGAGCAAATATTGATTTGGTTATCTATGACTACTAAATAAAAGCAACAAATAAAATAAGCACACAAAAGCAAATAAATACTTAAAACAAATAACGGGAATAATTAAAACGCGACAAATAAGAAAATAAGGCAAAACTAACTCTTAAAAATGCAAACTAAATTTCTAAACCTGAAATAGGACAAAAGAAAATTTTAGGAAAAAGAAAAATATTTTTTTGATTTTTTTTGAATTTATTATGATTTAAAATCTATTTTAATCTAATTAAATCCTAAAAAATAGCAAATTAAATCCTAAAATTTAGAAAAATGATTTTTAAACTTAGTAAAGTCTAAAGTAACTTAAAAACATAGAAAATTGTTATTAACTATTTTTAAAATTAAAATCTTATTTTTAAAATTAAAAATAAAGGCTTAAAACTGAAAATTAAAATCTAAAAGATGTAAAAATGATTTTTCTTAATGTAAACCTAAAAGTATTTAATTCAATGCTAAAAACTATTTTTTTGTATTTTTAAAAGTTATTTTTCTATTTTTTATGAATTTTCTAAGATTAAAACTTAAGAAAAATGATTAAAATTAAACTAATTAATGGAAAATTACGAATATTTTAGGAAAAATCCTATATGCAACAAGGTTTACTAGAAAATAAAGAAAACTTACCCAACTAAACAAATAAGCTTCTAAATGGTAACAATAAGCTATGGCTTATTATTCTTAAAAAGGAATTAAGAAAGTGATAAAAGGAAAGTGTGTACAAGAGCTCACGGATGAGCTATTGTAGCACACTTAGTTAACACGTTGGGTAAATGAACAAGAGGTCATGGGTTCAAGGTCTGGCAACACCCTTTTTGCACTTTTTTTATTTTTAAAAACTGAAAACACAAGCTTGTAGAAAAACTTTTTAAAACAACTTTATTAAAGTGACTTATAGCTAAAACTTAAAAATAAGCTATCTAAGAGCTTATGAGTATTCTGATCTCAGAAAGTGAGCTTTTGAGCTCACTTTTGCTTAACTACACTAAAAAGCTTGCACAATCTTCAATATAAGCTCAAATGTAAAAGCAAAAACTGATTTAGGATCCTTAAGATGTAAGGAAGCTTATTCTAACAAGCTAGATAACTAAGAAACATTAAATGCCAACTCAATTTGAGGATTAAAACAGCTAACTCATGAACAAACTCAAAAAGCTCAAATTTAAGAAAAGCTCAAATGCTTAATAAGCCAAGACATAAGCTGAGCTTATGAAAACTAACTTACCTAACTATAAGCTATAAATTCAAACAAGAAAATCAGATACTACAACTTAAAATTCTAAATTTGAAAGGCTTAATACTATTACTACTGTTTTTGGTCTTTTTGGATTTTTTATGACTTTTAAAAGCTAAATTACCCTAATGTTTAAGCTAGAAATTGAAAATCAAGACTTAAAATATAATAAGCTATGTCTAATCTATAAGAAACTTGAATTTTAGAACCTAAAACCTAAGATTACTAACTAAATTAAACCAAAAAGGGCAGCAGTGGTAACTATGGTTACCACTGCTGATGCAAATGGCAAAGCCACAAAGCTCAATTGCAGTCTTCCTTGAGGGAAGTCCTGCACTACACACTCTTATTGAGTGTATATGAATTCAAGTTGAACACAAACCAAGCCTACAAGGGCTTGAGTTAAATGTTAGCAAGTAAAATAAAGTAAAAATTTTCCCTGGTGCCCAATCACAAATTATAAGCCACAAAATGTTAATAAGTTTAAACTAATGATTAAAACCTACTTAAATCCTAAACAAATATGATAAACTAACTATCCAAAATGAAAGGTCAAGATAATTTTGACTTTTTGAGGTCAAATAAGCTTATTACAAACACTCCTTATCAGCATGACAAATTCAATAGAGCTTTTAAATTTCTAATCCACTTAACTAAACCTTGATACCAGACATTCTCTAGCTTAAAACAATCTTAACAAACATGATTTATCAACTAATTAAGATAGATTAAAAGCTACACTATATATTTTTTGTTTTTATAGTTTTTAAAGACAAGTAATGAAGATACAAGTTCTAAACTACTAAATCTAAAGACAGCTTAAGGAACATATATGATAAGCACAATGAGATACTTAAAAGCACAAATAAGCAACTAGATTAAGCAATTGATGAATCTAAAAAGTTAATTAGCAGTTTTAAGCTACAATTTAAATGAGAAGGAAATTTAAAAGGAAACTTACAATTGCTTGAGCTAAACAGAAGCTTATAGCTCTATGAGCTTATCAACAGCTCTGGCTTATCAAGGATAAGCCAGTAAAATCCATGGGACTCCTTCTATAACTGAATCCCCTTCCATAGGCTTAAAAGTTCAAATATCAAAGGTATTATACTTGTTTTAGATGTTTACTAGATTAAATGACTTATTAAGCTCTATCATAAGCTTAGAGACTTATGAGAGCTGAAATAGAGCTTATTAAACTGAGGCTTATCACTTTGGCTTATTGAGAGCTTATGAGTAACTAATAAGAGCTAATGACAGATTTTTTTAAAGATAAAAACTTAATTTCATTAATCTAAAAGCTTGATTACATGATTTAAAAGAAAATTACATTTAAAAGGAAATTTGCATAAGCTAAAATGTAAATTAAACTAAAAATGAAAAGCTAGACTACCTTTTTGTGTGTGAGAGTGTGAGCTCTATTTATAGCCTCTCATAGATCCTTCTAGGCCTCCCTTGCTACCCACGCTCCTGCCAATCATAGCCATTCATTCCATCAATCATTGGGGCTTTGATCTAAGCCGTTGGATCAAAATCTATCTCACATGGATTGCCAAGCTGGCAATCCCTTGATGTGACATTTGTGCTAGTTGTGTGAGTGAAACCAATGCAAAACGACTCTTTTCCTTGTGCTTCCTTCATCCACGTGGCTTAATTGCTTGGGTAAGCCAATGAGGAGCCTTGATATGACTGATTTGTCCTTGCCATCCTGTTCTAGAACCCTTGAATTGTCGTTTGTACCCCTTGATTGACAATAGCCCCATGTTTTACCCTGGGTGGTGAATTGGTAGGGATGAGTGAATAGTAACATCCCTTGGCGCCTTTTTCTAACTGAAACAGGTTAAAAAGATTTGAACTTTGAGCAATTGGCAACAATAGTCCCTCTCTTTGGTTTAATAAAAGCCTAGTGTAAAAAGACTTTTAGTTTAGGCAGGAATGGTCCCTGGAGTTTAGTAAAAAGGGTGATGGGCTTAGGACATTGGGATTTTGTTTTGGGCTTATGATCCGGGTAGGGTTTTAAGGGAAAATAAGGGCCCATTAGGCCTTAGGGACCATTTGTGTAACTTTTGGACTGATTTGGAACTTTTTGGGGTTTTTGTCTTTTGTGGTTGACTTTGGTTGACCATTTAACTGAAGCTTGACTTTCTTGGCTTTACTTTGAATCCTTGGCTTCTTGCACGCTCTTCCGTTGTCGTATCCGTGTTTGCCCGTTTTTGACTGTTTTCTTGTGATTTTTATCTTATCCGTACCTGCACACACAAAACACAAAAACAAGTATATTTTTGCCATTTTTAGTCTGATTTGGTTCATTTAGGGTCATTTTTTGTATAAACAGATATGTGTATTTTACACTTATCTCCCATTCGTGTTTACACGTTTTCCAAAGTCGTAGATTTTATTTAAAACCATTTTCAAATCACTTTCAATCCACTTTTCATAATTACAAACTATACATCATCAAATCTCTTATTATTCGCAACGTCCAACATTTAAAATGAGTTAAACGTATAGCGTCTAAGTCGTACACTATTAAATAAGTTATTCATGAACTTATCCAATAAGCTACACCGTAACTTTACGCCTTGGTGTATTGTATTTATGTTGAGCCTTGACCCGTTAAGTCCAAAAATGTAGTTTTACTTATCCATATAGTCCGATAAGCAAAACATTAAATAATAAACACGCGACTTAATAATAAGTTATCAATAAGCTCACAATAAGCCACAATAAAATAATCCGAACCACATAAGCTCAAGAATAAGCTTGTGGTGTTGGCCTTGTATGTGGGACGCGGCTAAAAGCCAAGCAAACCATATTCGGACTTATTTATTAAGCCGAATAAGTTTACTATTTGTCCTTTCAAAATAAGTTAGAAAAATAAGCTAACAAATATAAGCCGAAACAAGGTAAGCTAAACAAATAAGTCTCCTTCCTTTTCTATTTGGGCCAAACCATACATAAGCCCATTAAGCTCAAAATAATCAAAATAAGCTTTTACAAAATAAGTTGTACAACTAGTAAGTATGCATCAAGATGATTACGAAAGTACAAGTTATGAAAAGATTTAAACACTTACAAAGTTTGAAGGTTTTTAGGAGAATGAACAAGACTAATACAACACAAATGTTGTTTAACAAATACCCGAATGATACAAATGATCAAACCTTCAATAAATCTTCAAGAGTTTTTGATCAAAGATGGAAAAATTATGAATTTGTATGTGTGTGTGTATGTGTTTCGTAGCTAGGGAGAGCAAGAGAGAAAAAGAAAACTCAAATGCTAAGTGTGCGTGTGATATGAATGAAAAATGAGATGAAATATAGTATATATGTGCAAGATTACTTCACACACTAAAAGTGTGTAGTGTGTGTGTGCGTGGGATAAGACAAAGAGGGGAGGGGGAACCAAAATGATCTCCCAATCAAAATTAAGCAAGAACAAATGCTAGTTGTTAACTTGTCTTATTGTTTTTGAAATTCAACTTGGCCTCCAAGGTTCACATGGGGTATTTGTTTGGACGAATAAGACAAGAGGGGGGAGGACCAATATGGTTTTTAATATTTTAAGATGTTAGTGCTCTTTGTTTGATTTAATTTCCAAGCCTTTCATGCATATGCTTGTATTTTAAATAAAACAAGACTCACGGAAGTAACAACCAGCAAGATCAAATCGGTAAAGTGTGATAACGGTATTTACTCCCCCTAACCCTACCCCTCTTCTACCATGGATGGTTTTTTAAAGTCAACGTAGTAAAAACCTTATCCTTAAATCTTTCCACTTAGTGTATAGTCCAAAAATATGGCGATAATAAAAAAAGGAGCAAATGCAATTATTTTAGCAAAAACCCGTTAGCGAAAATGACTCAAATGGCGTGGGCATAAACTCTAGGGAAAAAGGAAATAAGGAAAAAATGGCAAAATTTTTACATAATGAAAATGGGGGAACTTACCAAAAATACAACCCTTTCCTTAAACTCAAATAGATTATACTTCGACCATATTGCATCGAGAAGAAGGGGTCCCCCCCACCGCCCAGAATATGCGACTTTAATAACAATCGCTATCCATCAATTAGAAAGCAGCTAGATTAGAAAACTTACCAAAAACTTAAATAATTTGAAAAACAATTTTTGAGACGCTTGCAAAACGTCTGGCAAAAAACAAGTTAACAAATGAAAAGCCGAGTAAGGGCCCCCATAAAAAACTATGGTTTCCACCCGAGACCAAACCTAAGTGGTCCCGCCTAGAAGCCTTTTTTACATATGGACATGGTTTTGGACCCGAGTCGCCGTAACCACAAGTAAAGGAGGAAACTTCTATAACTTTTTGGTCCATTTGGTCCCCCGAACCGACGAATTCAAGGTAATAACAATGGGAACAAAGAAATTATTTCTTAAAAACAAAAAAAAAATTAAAGCATATTTGCACCCCACTTTTGTGAATTACCCCAAAGCAAAAAAGAAATCTCATAAAAATTCAAAAAGGGTTTGCCCCCCATAATTGTTAACAATACGTGCACAGAGTCCATGTGGCCCCCGGACATTTGAATAAGAAGTAAAAATTTGGGACTTATTGGATGGATTGCTAGAACCGGCATTAGTCCCCCAAAACTTTTTGCCCCCCTAAGTTTAACTCCAACAAACAAATGGGAAAAAGTATGAAACGCGTAAGAAATAGTAAAACCTTTACGAAAACAGAAATGGCCATTTTTAAGAAACCAATGCTAAAATTGAACCCTCAATTTAAACTTCAAAAATTTCTGGTGTGAAATGCACCCGTCCGACACCTCCCCCAAACCCTAAACATTCTAAAATAGAAAAAACTTTAATAGACCCATTTCCCTAGGATAAAAAAAACACCTAATTTAGCCTTTATTTTCAAAAGGTAAAAAGCCGAACCCTCTAGAAACCAATTTTTAAAGTATTCGGTAGTTAAAAAGCCTTTTTTAATTTCACCCATTAACAAACCAAAAAGATTTAACGTTCACCAAAAAATTTGATCCCACTAATCTCAAACCGAAGGAGAATTTTACCTAGGATAATACCCCACCCCTCCCAATAGGCAAAAGAAGCTTTTACATAGTTTCGAAAATAAGAGAAAAAACCACTAAAAGTTAGAAGAAATCTCCTCACTGTTAATAAATTATGAAAGAAAAACTTCCCCCAATCACTCCTTAAAAAAACATCACAAAATTTTGAAGAGTGATGGAAAATCATTGAAAAGAGACACATCAAATAGAAAAACCCAAGAATAAAAGTACATAAGAAAATCACGAATATTGAAAAACCAATTAAAAACCAGATAAATCACAAACATCAAAAAATGCTAACTAAAGAAACCACCCCCTAGGAAACCCGTCCATAGTGAAAATCCCTAAATGAAAAGAACCCTAAAGAAACTCCATGTCCCCCCCCAAAATCCAAAGCCATACTTCCTTTGTATTTTTAAATGTAACTTGCGTAGGAAACCCCTAAAAAAATATTATAAGTGAAAATCCAATACAAGACGAAAAAAGGTTGGGACCCTAATTGCTAAGCAAGGAAAAGAACGTAAATTCCAATTTAAAAAACCAAAAAGAATGTTTAGGAGCCCCCCTCGTTCCGCCCTCCTAAGAACCAAACCATCATAAGGTACAAAAAAAATGGGGTCCCTATATAAAAACCAACTATGACGAAAAAAATGGAAATTTGTATCTAGAAACAAAAGCGAGAAACTTAATAGCAACAGGAATTACAATCAACAGGAAACATGGAAAAATAGATTTTATTTTGGATAAACCAAGTTGCCCGCGAGGCAAGAGAATAGAATCCTATAGAAAAAAAATTTCTTCCCCCTATGCTTTATCTTAGTTTCCACATTGACCTTCCAAACTTCCTTACAAATAGGAATTGTCAAAAAAGGCCTAATTTTTAAAGGTTTTTTTATAAACGAAGAAGTCCTAATGTTTTGCTTACAACCCCCCCATGTATTCGTTGAAGAATTTCGAAAAACCCAACACGTTTTTTTCAAACTCAAAAAGGCTTTATTTAATGGTCTCAAAAACAAGCACCACAAAGCGATGGGTAAAATGACACAAGACTTAAAAATAGCCTTTTCTCATAGAACACCTTGTAATACCATGGTGAAAATTGGGTACAGATAACACATTATTATTGTTACTAATAATTTGAAAAACACACAATATAAATCAATTATGTCCAAAGATTCTAATGTGGAACGACATCCATCATCGGAAAAATAAACTTGTTCCATAGCTCCCAGCGATGAATTTTCACCCTCAAAAAATCCATGCAATAATTATTTTGTGAAGAAAGAGCATGAAGGGTATGGGAAATTGAAAAATATTCCTTCCCTTGGTTCCCCCCTAGACAAATCAAACCAACTCGAATAGATGGAAAATTCTTTCTATAATAAATCTAAATATGTTTCCAAAGAAATAAATGCTTAAAAACATTCGGCCCTTGGGAAAAACCTCCAAATCAACAATTCCCAAAAGCTCCCCAAGTCCCCCCCATCCCCAAAACCCAAAGACCACACCCGCGACCGAATACGGTGGGAATTCCATTGACCGACACTAAAAATATCCGTTGTCATGACTGACAGTTTATTTAACCTCTACCTAACGGGCCAGTCCCCCGCACCGGGACAACCATGTTAATAAGCATTTGCCTTTGCGCCCGTTTTTTTCAAGAAGGAAACAAAAACCCTTTCCCACCCATGAAAGCAGTGAAAAGAAAAGAATCCTTTGCGAAACATCAAAAGGTAACATACCCCAAATCCCATAGGCCTTTTATGGAAAAAACAATCCCAAAGGAAAAACCCGGCCCCCTTAGAAAACCCCATCGTTCCACCCACCCCAACGCCGATTCCGACCCAGGCTTAGAAACCATCGTCTACGCCGATTCCGACCATGCGAGAGACTACGTCGATCGCAAAATCACTAGTGGTGTATGTACATTCATGGGTTGTTGTCTCACCTCATGGTTCTCCAAGAAACAAACAGCCTTAGCCATCTCAACCACCAAAGCAGAATATGTCTCTGCCGGAAAACCTTGCCAACAAGCCTTATGGATGAAACAAGCTCTAGTAGATTATGATATAAAATTAGATGACATACCCGTTCGTTGCGACAACAAAGGAGCAATTGACCTAAGTAAAAATCCCGTTCTTCACTCTCGCACCAAACATATAGAAATTTGCCACCACTTCCTTCATGACAATGTCCAAAAAGGAAATATCACTATAGAGAAAGTCGCCTCCGAAGATAACATTTCCGACATCTTAACCAAACCTCTTAAAAGAAAACTCTTCAATCTTCTCAGACTAGGACTTAGCCTCATGGAACCAAACGCTTAATAACAACAATTGTTTTGAGTCAAAACATTTTCTATTGATTAATACAAATAATTTTTTTATGCTACTTGAACGTATTCAACAAAACACGTGGTCAATATGTCGTTTCAAACACGTTCAATTATAGCTATATTAAAAGGAGGCTTAGGGTTTTTCTTATAAAACTAAATTTTCACTTCTGAGTCAAGAAAAACCGCACCTCCAACATATCATGAAATTTTCTTCTTCAAAATTCTTTCAGGTCGGCGGTGCCATTCTATTTTCAAGCCGGTGCCTTTCGTTGAATAGCACCGGCAGAACCGCCTGATCAGTATAATTTTTTTTTTTAAATATACGAATTTCACAAATCCATTTCAAATTTTCCCTCCTTGTCACATCAATCGGCTCCTAATAGTAGAAGTTGGCCCAGGGCACCTTCTAATCATTGTTTTATGTCTAAACCAACAAGTAATGCATTAAAATCACCTCAAACTTTCTTCTATAAATAGGACTCAGTTCTTGCCTTTCTCTTCACCATCACCCTTCTCCAACAATGCCTAAAGAAAACAAAACTAATCTAAAAAGGACCACCCGAATAAGTGTTAGACCTTGTTGCTTCAACAATCCAAGTACATCTTCACCTCCCTACCAACCTCTCTCACCTCCATCGGACTATGTTTCGGGACCTCCACCAACTACTCCAACTTCCTAAACTTCTATTCCACATCTATCACCAACTAGCAACAATGACAATCTCTTACTTACTCCTAAGTCAACACCTCCACCATTAACTTCGCCACCTTCGGCACCAACTTAACCTTCCAAACTCACATCCCCTCTAGCTATCAATCTTGACCCAATCGAACTATTATTCTCTACTCCACCTACCTCTCCTCAATCTTTTCTCAACTTTCTCGAGGATCTTCCACCCGCAACAACTAATCCTCCACCTCCTCGTCCATCATTTGACACCATTGAGCGTTTAGCTAATGAACCACCTCCCATCCCACGTATTGATTCATCTTTTCCCTCTCCCACTCCGGACATGGAACCACCAATCCCACAATTTCCACCGTAATGTTCACCAAATCCACCTTCAAACTTACCACCACTTCCGCCATTAGGACCTAACAATCCTTTTCCCATGCTTACTCATGAAATGTTTTGTGAACATTGCCTACGAACTCAAGCCATCATCGACAACTTCTAAGGAGAAGTGAGATTCATTCTCAACCACATTCTCGACCGCCTAAATGTTCTCGTGCACAATTACTAGAAATAGGCCTAGAATGATAGAATAAAATAGTTGATTCGTTAAGAATCTCTTGCTCTTTGTTGTTTTAATGTAATGTCCTTAATGTTTCATTATCTTAAATAAATGTTCTTTATTGTTGTCGTATGATCATTTTTCTTGTTTAAAATTCGTAGACTTTGACTTTTTAGTCAGCCGGTTCTGTCCGATAACAAGCCGGTTCCTTTCTAGTAACAGCACCGGCTTGCCGGTACTACAGAAGACACTTTTAGATTTTTGTTGTCTAGCTTTTCTTTGTAGGTACTCACATAGCAAGGGGAGTATGTCCCATTCTATTTAACCTACTCATTTTTGCAGATCTCTATGCACCTCTCAAGGGGGAGTTTACCATTTCTTGAGAAATATGGACTAACCCATTCCATCTTTTTGTTTATACAAAAAGGGGAAGAAGAGACCATGTGATTAAAGTTAACTAAAATTCAGTAATAACCAGCTTTTAATCAACTTTAAACTTTGGGTTTTGTCATCAACAAAAAGGGGGAGATTGTTAATACAAATAAACCGGCAAAAACGTTTATTTCTATTTCGCGATCTTCGTTGTTTTATTGATGACAAAACTTAAAGTAACATTATGCTAAAACCTTCTCTAAAACACAAGTTTTCACAAAATCACAAAGTGACATAAAAATGTGTATAACCAAAACTATACACAAAAATATTTTTTAATTTCACCTCTAATTACATCATGCATGACCTAATCAAATGCAGCAAATCCAAGGGTAATCTCACAAGATTACACAAGATTTATCAAGATCTTGAGAATCAAAATTCAGATTTGGTTAATGTTGGCCGGTTCCATTGGTTTTGGCTGCCGGTTCGATTCGCCAATGGCATCGGCGGAACCGGGCTAAAATACTATTTTTGGCTATAAATACCAAGCCATTTCTTATGTTTTCTCACACCTTCTCATTAAGAAACACTCTCTTATCTACTGATATTTCTCTGTACTTCTTGCATATTTCTTCTTAGCTTCTTGTAGTTAATTTACTTCAAAAAAGAAATTACCGAGCATTCATCCGAGATGATCAAGTACCAAGTACCTTGCATTCGATCTCTATAACTCTTTCAATATCTCATTGCTGAGCCTTGACCATTACTTTGTAGTTGTTAGTCCATTCATCATTTGTATATCAAGTGTAGTTGTGTTGGTTCAATTCTACCGTGTGAAGAATCCGTTATTTAGCTTTGTATTATTAAAGAGGTGTAACTATCGTTGTGAGGCTTCTCTGCAAGTCAAAAAGGAGATTGGTGACTAGTGTTTAACAAACTCTTAAGTAGGTGACTCGGGGAGTGGAGTAGGGCAAGGAAGGTGTCCTTGTAGCCGAACCACTATAAATACTTGTGTCCCGGTTATATCTCTCTAACTCTTTCTTTTACTTACTTTTATATTTCACGAACCAAGATCAACATCAAGTCATTTCACACAAAGTTTCAAGTAAAATTTTGAAAACATTACAATTAATCAAGAAAACTATTCAACCCCTCCCCCTTCTAGTTTTCCATAACAATAATTAAGGAGTAATATGTGAAGACATGCTAAAAGGCGCATATTTTGGAGCTAAAATGATGATATTTGAAGATTGCATAATTCTGACCAATACGTCGTATCCACGAAAAGAGATATGACGTATCAGCGCCAAGTCTTCATAAGAAAAAGCATACAAACAATTCCCAATACAGCATATCACTCTTCTACAATACGTCATATCCAGCTGGATAGACAATCAAAGATACAGAGATATTTATAGTTTGGATATAAATATTTTATTGATTATAAACTTTGCGCGTACTCCAAGGGAAACACCCCAATACACCGTATTGACATAGCTCAATACGGCGTATCGAGACTTTTTCAGACACTATAAATAGAAGACTCAAAAATGAGTTTTTAGTTTGCAAAATTGTATTCTTCATTCCTTACACATAATAGACGATTTTCTAAAGAAAAGAAGAGCAACCAAAGGTCAAGCATCGATCACGATTCCATAGAAGACTGATGACATCAAATAACGTCTATTTTATAGCATCATTTATCCCATGTTATTAACCCATTTTGTATACTTGCAAAGAATTGTTACTTAATCGTTTATATTTGAGAATTGCAGTAATTATGGAGTACTTGGTGAATATTAGCAAAAGGCGCACATTTTGGAGCTTAAATGAAGATATTTTGAAGATTAATGATTCTGACAACCAATACGCCGTATCCATTAAGGAAGATACGGCGTATCCGTGCCTGCACTCACCAAAGACCACAAAGGAAACAAGCTCAATACGCCGTATCCAGAAGATGTAAATACGCCGTATCGAAGATATAGTATGTGAATATTCTGGAAGATATCAAACGTGGTCCCTACTCTAAGAAACCCCAATACGGCATATACAATGCCTTGGATACGCCGTATCGAGACCGACTCCAGACAGTATAAATAGAAAACTTAAAAACAAGTTTTAAGTGTGCTAAATCATATTCTCGATACCTAAACCATAAAAGTTGATTTTTAGAGGAGCAAAACAGTAGAAGAGGTCGAGCAACGCTATCAATTCTATAGGAGACAATGTGTAATTCCATATACTTTAGTAATCATTCAGTTTTTGGTTTCTTTAGTTAACTCGGTTAGTTTACCTTGGCTAAATAATTGCTTTTGTATTTATTATGACATTTGAAGGATAATACCTTCGGGTATTAGTCATTATTATGAAGATCTGAATGTTTGGTATTTGTTTATCTCGATTTCTCATTCTAATTCTTTTTAATTCTCATGTTTTTAATGTTTTCTCTGTACAATGAGGACGTTGTATAATTCAAGTGGGGGGATGGAATTAGAATGTTTACTTGTCCTATTTTTCATATTAAAATGATTAATATGCTTAAATTATGCTCAAATTTAAAAAATTTCAAGCATACTTTTGCGAAAATTACTTGATACATAACCCACACATAATAAACCTTGTTAGATATTATGAGAACTTAGCCTATCTGTTTCCAAATGTTTACCCAAATTCCACAAAATATGAGTGTGCTGGTGATGTAGTGAACTTTAGAACTTGGCTTGGTATATCACTCGAGACCACAATAATGAGTATTATGGATTTAATTAGAGTAACTTGTTTACATTGGTAAATTTTTAGGATTACACCCAGAAAGCCTATCCATTTTTTTATTAATTAACTACACATGTTAGTTAACCTCCAGTTTAAACCCTTTTCCACTCTCATCTTTAGAGTGAAGATCCACTGCGAAACAACCCGTAAAGCCAATCCTTTAGGAATTACACCAATTATTTGTTTCGTTACACCCTTACACTTTAACCTACCCTGTTAGATTAAGTTTAATTTACAGTTCTAGTATGACTTTAAAGTAGTAAAGTTATATTTCTCGAGTCTTGTGTCATTTTCTATCTTTGGTGCGGTTAGAAATTTGCACATTGCATATGGGAATGTATATTAGTAGTCAAAAATCATGTGATTTTACTACCATCACAATTAATGGTAAGTCTGAAGAATGAAGGAACTATCGAAGGAATTATCTGGAATTATTATGATCATGAAGATGGTGAAACTACTCCGAGTTTCGTATATAGTTAGATTGCAAAAAAAAATCAAAAAAATGAGAAAAATTATAACAAAAAAAAGAAGGAAAGTTTGAAGATAATCGTTTCGCAAAGCAAGAACCGAAGGAATTACACGAAGGATCGATTATTAGTTGATACACAACAAAAATCAACGATGTAGAGTATTGTACAAAGTGGAATATATCGCCACTTACCTTGTAGAGTATGTAAAGTTTGGGATGATTGGGAAGTTGACCATTACGGGAACGCCAACTTAGGTTGTTGTTTTTTATCTATATGATCAAGACGTTGTAAATAGTCATGTCTTATCAATAATGGTCAAAAAAGTTGACTAGCAACTTGTATCTTATCTTAATCGTAGATTGTGTTTCCATGATTTTTATTTAACAACCAATTACTTCCCTCTTACCTTAATGTTTAGCCACTAGTTTTACGCAATAAGGTTGTATTGATCGTGCATTCTATTCTGTCTTAGAGCAATGTACGCATGTCCTCAGCAGATGTCTCATTGGTTTAGACTTCGTGAAGAGTTTAAAGGTATCTACCCTATACATTCTACATCCTTAACCGATGGTTAATTCAAGGGGATGTGATCGAACACACATGCTATGTCCGTCGTTACAAGCCATGTATGATTAGCTTACTTCCCTGTTGAGTGGTACTTACTCTTGAAAGATTATAAATGATCAACCGTAAGCCATCCATACAAGAAACACATATTTTCCTGTATATAACTTGTTACTCCTTGGCTTTAGTGGTAGAGATGTGTATCATTGCCAAGCTTATGATAAAATACTCGTCACGACCGAGCAATTGAGCGAATTAGTTACATGTTACCACATAGATTAGATGAGTGATTTGAGTGTTTTCACCTTTCTATTTCATAAGGTGTTTGGTTGTGTACTTGTAATAGATCAAATAAATGCTTTAACAAAAAATATCCTTAGGGATACATTTTTATAAACTTCTAAAGGCTACTTGAGGACAAGTAGGATTCAAGTGGGGGCATATTTGATGACATCAAATAATGTCTATTTTATAGCATCATTTATCCTATGTTAGTAACCCATTTTGTATAGTTATTGCAAAGAATTGTTACTTAGTCATTTATATTTTAGAATTAAAGTAATTATGGAGTACTTGGTGAATATTAGCAAAAGGCGCGCATTCTGGAGCTTAAACGAAGAGATTTTGAAGATTAATGATTCTGACAACCAACACGCCGTATCCATTAAGGAAGATACGACGTATCCGTGCCTGCACTCACCAAAGACCACAAAGGAAACAAGCTCAATACGCCGTATCTAGAAGAAGTCAATACGCCGTATCGAAGATATAGTATGTGAATATTCTAGAAGATATCAAACGTGGTCCCTACTCCCAGAAACCCTAATATGCCGTATCCAATGCCTTGGATACGTCGTATCGAGATCGACTCCAGACAGTATAAATAGAAAAATCAAGAACGAGTTTTAAGTGAGCTAAATCATATTCTCGATACCTAAACCATAAAAGCCAATTTTCAAAGGAGAAAAAGAGCAAAAGAGGTCGAGCAACGCTATCAATTCCATATGAGACAACGTGTAAGTCCATATACTTTAGTAATTGTTCAGTTTTTGGTATCATTCGTTAACTCGGTTAGTTTACCTTGGCTAAATAATTGCTTTTGTATTTATTATGACGTTTGAAGGCTAATACCTTTGGGTATTAGCCATTATTATGAAGATCTGAATGTTTGGTATTTGTTTATCTTCATTTCTTGATTTATCGTTGAATGCTTGTTTATGTTTATCAATTTATACTTGTTTACGCGCTTTTGTATGCGACCTATCATTCAACTGGATCTAGTGATACAGACCAAGTAATCTAGAGTCTGGGATAACTCTCCATATAGTAATGTATACATCTAGAACCATAGGATCATAAATAATGTCCTTCTAAATCTGTGTCTAGGATACGCTTCGGGCTTAACTAGTTAATTGGATATTGCCAATGGTTTATTGATCGTGTTGACTAAAAGGTAAACCTAGATAATTCAACAAATAGCATTCTGATTCCATTGGATAGTTGGACAAGTGGACTACTAGTGTATAAATCTCCATTAAGCGGTAAGTGGGTAAAGTCTCTATGAGCTAGGGTTTAACAAGATCACCATTGCTTTAATCCCTAAGATAGTTTATAATCTGCAAATAAGGATGCAAGGATGCTTTATGCGGATGCTTTAATTATGACATAATTAATGTGTCTAGGTCTTAGGATGATGTAATGCCTAAGTCTTAAGAATGATATACCGCCTCGAGAGAAGAAATCATTGCACTTAATAAACAAACCAACTTTCTAATCGGATTAATAATGGTTAATACAGTTTTCTTATATTTGGCTTGACCGCTCTTTTATCTTTTGTTAATTTGCTTGCATGGGTTAAAGTGCCTTGAATTGATTGTAGTCACCAACCAAACCGTGCCAGTCTCTCAGGCTGAAAACCCCCTTTTCCCGTTAGAACTAGGATTAGGACTGACATAGGTTTAGAATAGAATAGAATTAACATAGATTAGATAACCAAGGTATTAATTAAATTGATAGATTTAACCTCGCTTCAAGTGTTCGACACCCTACTTACCACGAAACTACTACCGATCGGGTACACTGCCCGTTAAAGTGTTGTTTTTGGTTTAGTCAGCAAAATATAAATTTAAAACTTGAATCAATAAAATATACACCACACAACGACACATCAAATACATTGTGTAATTCCTATACTCTTGTAATCATTTAATTTTTGGTATCATTCGGGGAAACCTTTTGTTTACCTTGGTTATTTGATCATGCTTGTATAATTACAATGGTTATGGATCTTAATGAAGATTTAATGTTCGGTTTGTTTTAAAATCAATTTCTTAATTTATTGTTGAAAGTTTAATTATGCTTATCGATTTGATGAGAAAGACCAAGAAAAATATCACAAAAATCACCAACTTGCATTGTACATACAACAACTAATTAAGACTTATGTCTAATTGACCAAAGACTTCCCATGAAACCCTCATCTTGTCTTGGACTTTCATGTACACTTTTTGACTAGTCTTTGAATATATATTGCAAGTAACTAGAGGGGTGGCAATTTCTGACCCGACACGAAACCCGACCTGAAACCGACACGAAAATTAGCAGGTTTGGGTTGAGTCTAATAGATTTTGGGTCGGGTTTGGGTCGACCTATCTGGAACCGTTTATTAAATAGGTTTGGTCCGGGTTGAAATAAATTAAGAGGTCGAACCCGTAACCGTTTTAAGATTCTTTTCTAAATATAATAATTTTATTTATATTTTATTATATGGGATAAATGGTTTATGCGGGTCGACCCGCAAACACGTTTTTTACTTTTGAAACCCGTGTAATGTGCCAAATTTTTGTTATAAAACGGACTTAGATGGGGTCAACGCCCAAAATACCGTTTAACCTATTCAACATGTGTAACCTATTTACCCCGTCCATCCCAACTTATATATTTGGGTTATAAATGGGTTGGTTCTGGTTTTTATGTGTAAAAGGTTAGGGGTTTGACATAGTTGAACCGATTAATTTAATATGGGTCAGGTTTCGGGGTAGGGAGGTAGGGTTTTCTGACCCGCCAACGTGCCAACCCGAACCCGCCAACCCGAACCCGACCTGAATTGCCACCCCTAGATATTATACACATACATATCCATTTTATAAGGTGAAATCAAATTTAAAACCTCTCTTGTGCATCTCTTAGCACACGACTTAATCCAACACACAAGATCATTCCATACAAAAATTTATTTACAACATATACACACTTTTCCTATATGATTTCTAGATAACCTAAGGTGCTTTTGAAGGTTGCATTCATGGTTTCACAAAGATGTTTAAATCAAGGAAGGTTTAAACATCAGGGGTTTTGGTGAAATTAGGGGGTTTCTTGGTGTTATAAGCTTGGGCTGTCATTAAATAGGGGTTTTGATATCATATTCATCATCATACTTCATATTAAGGTTACCTAAAAACCTTAATCTCTTTACATTCATGATTTTATGTGTATATAATGGCTATGTAGTTAATCACCATCTAAGGACTTATTTACTTGTAAAAATAGATTTTTACACTTGTTTATGTTTTGGTACACTTGATATCATGTTATAATGGATATATAAGTATTGTACATAAGTGGTTTATATATATAAAGTATATATAAACAAGTTACTTAAAAAGTATACATATATAAAGTTATGGACAAATGAGTATGTAAACTTATAGATCTTGTGATTCTTGGAAAAACTTTGGACTAATCATGGACTAAGGACCCTAGGTTTGGAAGACATGTGCTAATAAGGATTGTAATGGACTTGTAACAAAGTGGTAAAACTAAAAAGTTATAAAACAACTTTTAAACACATTTTGAGAAAATATCAAAAAGGGTCTGTTTGAATTCAAATTTTAAGGCATATATTTTATGATTTTATAAAATACTACATGTCACAAGGATCGTGGGCATGTAGAGAACTCGAAAAACCAATTTATAACGAAGGAGATACGCTAATTTTAAGTTAACGTTAATTAAACGCGTTTATAAAATAAATTTTATAAAAACAAATTACTATCCACATCTAATGAAAATGTATACATGTTTTTATTAGTTAGTATATGATTTTAGGATTTCAAAACAATAAGGATCATAATTTTTGTATTAATAACGAAGGAGTTATGTATTTTTCACGATTACGACAATAAATACTTTTATAAAACTAATTTTATAAAGTTACTGTTCATCCCAGATATGAACATTTTGAAAACATCATTTATTTGATAAAACTTTTAATTACGAAGACATGCTTGAAAGAATCACTAAAATCAAATCTAAAACGAATAAGATACGACATTTACGGGTTTTACGTTAATTAAAGTTATAAAAATAAGCTTATAACTGTTATGAACAGTAAAAAATCACTGTTCACCGGGGGATTTCAAAATATGAAAATGTAATATTTTGATACATCGACTTAATACGAGAACATGGATGTAAGAAACATCTCAAACGGGCTTAAAACGAGAAAGATACGCACTATTTTATACTTGTGCACTATTTCCTGACGTGAATAGTGTTGGTTCGTTTTTAATATAAATTTTTGCGAAACATTTTAGAATCATTTATATAATATTTATACATGTCCTAAACTTTATAAATATTATTTTACAAAGACAATTGAATTATTTATTCGATTATACGAGAACAAACACACGGATAATATTTATCAAAAGCAATTTAAATATTATTTCACAAACTCAATTAGATGGTGATGTAGCTATATAGAATTATATATGGTAGTAGTTATTCAAAGTACTTAGTACTTATACGACCTATAATTGATTAGGTTGCATTCGGGCGTAATTGTGACGCATTTTCTGTTGTGATTTACATTGTTAAACTCATCCACTCGAGGTAAGTTCATAGCCCAACATTTTCATTTTATAAAGATTTATAAGTTTTGGGGTGAGAACATGCTTTGTTTTATAATTAGACGCAAGTGAACATTTCATAATTAAACTGATTACGTGTTTACCTAAGTAGCGATAACCCAATGTGCCCACTATCATGAACTGTAAATCACTTGGAGGGTAAGTGAGTATGTTATAAATAGATCTATTTGGGGGTGACGCCCCTGTTTGGGTGATTAGCTATCACTGGTGTCGAAACTACCGAGCCAACGAACGTATACCATGTCGGATTTAGGATGTTCTGGGTTAGAACATCATCATGGGCAATGTAGGCAATTTATATTGCAATTTATGTCGAACTTCAGTGTCATGAGCTTAGGAAAACGTAATTACATTTTTGTGATGTTTAAATTTAATGTATTATCACGGGGGAATCTTATGG